>VDFB02000003.1:201839113-201873401 GCA_007258455.2 Sequoia sempervirens
ATCATCATAAGAACATGACCCTCCTTCAGTAAGAAAAAATTCCATGTGTTTACAAAATTTTCTTCTAATCTTTTGACCTCTAGTTGATCTCCCTCTTTTAGACATACTAAATGTCTCACTTTCCTCTTCTCTTCCTGAATTTCCCTCGCCAAGGAAGATAGATCTGAATTAAATACCTATTTGGTGGTACCTGCACTCATAAGGATGTTGGATGAAGTTCTTTCATGGTGATGTGATCCCAAGGTAACATTATGATTAATCTATCATTTCATCGCTAGAATTTCACAGGTTATAAGGTAATCAAGTCTTGATAGATTGCAAGCTATTGTTACTACCGTCCAAATGTGTCCATCACAAATCAAATCTACTTAACGCTTTAACTCCCAAACTTTGTAACAAGTGTTAAATGTGACTATGGTCCACCAGTTACACAACCAAGGCCTCAAATGTATTCTCTAATTGTAATCAAAGGACTTTTTCTCTTCATTCAAGTAAATAAACTTGAAGGGAAACACCACCAAGTGGTTTATTGGACACCTACATGAATAAAAATAGCAGAAAATTTACATTTAATTTCTATATGTCTAAGTGGTTAACGGGGAGGGAGTGTGTACTAGGCCCAATTAAGTCATCATAAGTTTATGCTTTGGCAATAAAAAAAAAATTAAGTCATCTTAAATCTTCCTATGTCTAATTGCTAGGATACTTTTGGTATGTTTTAAGGTAGGATGATTGATGAAAGATCCCAAAGAGCCTTTATCCACGGTATCCAAGTACACATAGTAGCGGTCTTCTCTTATACGGTTGGACATGATTTAAAGAACTTAGCTAGGAATTATTCATTTAACCTAAGGTTTTCTCATACTGCCATCATTGGAAAAGTATGATCAAATTCTTCTATTATAAAGAATTGGTCTATGTTCCTCTAGTCATCACTATAAATGTTTGTAAGGATAAAATGACTAAAAGCATCAAGTAGGAGAGAATCAACTTTGAGTTCTTCAAAGATTATATTCCTCTATTCATAATTTTTAAGGGTTGTGTGTGGAGGAGGTTATCACTACCAAGAAGGGAGGAGACCTTTCCTCATGATGGAACTTCAAAAATTTTCTCTTTGTGTTCCATTTTTATCTTGCCTTATGTCTCTGGTAATCTATGGTGTTTGGGAAAACCCTAAGGTTGGGGTTTTACCTTTGTCTTCATGTAAAACCCTAGTTTTTATCGTACGCCTTGGGTGGGATCTTTTGGGTTGTTACTTTTTGGGGATGGTTTTAAAACAACTTAAGCCCCATCGCTTCGTCTAGGTTGGGCCCCTTTTGATTTATCATTTTATTTCCTTTGCATGACTTTATTATTTCCTAAGTCTTGGATGGTCCCATGAACCCTTGTTTAAAAAACAACTTATGTCATTGTTTATCATCGACCTAGTGATGTCCCCTTGTTCTTTTAATAAATGTTTTATATTTTGTAGAGGGACAAGTTTGCATGACCGTAGATCAATTATCATTTGATCTTAGTCATTCCCCGCCATCATATGATGACCCCACCACACTATTTTGGTTGATCGCAATATCACAGGAGAGCGCCACGTGTCTCATTTAATGAAGCCGAAGAGATGATAGAAATACTTTGATACATTTGTCTGGTTTTAATACATTATGTAGCAGGTTACTAAAGCATTTATGATATGCATGTGTTTCAAATTAACGAAGATGTTATAATCTTAGTAGGAAAGGTGCTTTATGGTTAATGACAAAGTTGGCGACTATGTTGAACGAATAGGATTACCAATGGTTGAGATCCATAGTTGCCTGCCATCGCATGATCAAAAGTTGCGAGGTCTTTATCGATCATGATATCACGGGAGAGCACCACGTGGATTTCCTTGGCAACGCATAGTATGGTGGGCCCTTATTGCCATGATGGAGATCATGTCAATTTGTTTTGAAGGAAGTCATTTGATCATCTGACCAAAGTGAAGGATCGACAACTAGTATTTGAATCTGCATCAAATGCGATTATAAAGTTCTATTCTATAATTTCATATTTTTGTTTAGCCCTCCTAGAGAACTAAAAACTCAAGATTACAGCTACCCTCCTAGAGAACTAAGTGTTGAAGAGAGACAAGATACAAACACTAGACAGACATCATATAGGTGATTTGTAGCAGACAATGAATTTTAATATACAAAGACTCAGATGCATGTATTTTGATGGAGTAAATGAAGATATCTAAGTTGCGGATTAAAAGATTTTGGTATCAGTTGTTTGTTAAATTTATGCAGTTATTTGATTGTCTCCATTCTGATGCTTCTCTATTGTTTAAATTGATATAACAAGTTTATACTCAATTTATCATTGTACATTTGCTATATATGTGTGATCTAGTTATTCAGTTCTCTAATGTAGGGATTAAAATCTTTTAATCAATCACAACAGTTGGGAAGTGTTACTTGGATTATTAAGAAGAATCACATAACTATAATTTTCATTCTATCTCAAGAAGAGTTTGTCAATTATTCACTTGCACGTTTACACAAGTTGTAAGCAATTTTTGTGCCTAACAGTTTGAATTATTGTCATTATTGAAATCCACATTTGCAAATATTCATTAGACTCCATATACACAATAAGGCACTGGTCTCCCCTTGTATTCTTTTATAATTTTCATTATTCTTATTCATTTTACACTTACATTTACAAATACACATACATATGCATTTACTGTTTTCATTTATTTCTCATGTAGTTTAATAGTTTGATCGATTTCATATTATATGTGTTCAAGACTTTAGAATTTCAATTACATTAATTTATGGATGTGTTGTATCTTTAACACTACAAAACCATATGCTCTTTGCATTTAGAAATACACATTTATATACATAGATATAGATTTCTTTAATGATATGTTGCATTTATTGTTCTAGGAGAGCTTCTAGTAATTGCATTTACATTTACATTTAAAAATACATATGCATACATACATACATACATACATACATACATGCATACATATATATATGTGTCTGTGTGTCTGTGTGTGTCTGTGTCTGTGTGTGTATGTATATCATTTATATTCAGTGTTCAAAAATAACACATTAGGTCTGCACATGGATAAAAATTCATAAAATCAAATCTCCCATACATATTTTGTCGAAACCTAGGCTTGAACCTCTCATTTAACATGCTTTTCTTCACAAAACTCTTGAGGACAATAGCTATACATTCTTTATTTCTCATCCTACACCCTATTCATGCATTCTACAATTACAATAGTATCCATGGGGCCTCTTACACAAGCTACAATAATCAAAAAAAAGTGTAAGAGCCCCTTTTATATCATGTTTGGACTTTTATATCATGTTTGGACTACAAAACCCTAAAAAATAAGGTAACTAGGCTGTATGCAAAGAAATGAAGTTTTCTAACTCAAATTAATTCCTTAAGCCCTCAAATCAAATTCAAATCAAAGCTAATGCATATCTTCACTACCTGGAATTGATTTCACATCAAAATATGGCTGCATGTGACCGTACAGTGTTGTATAACAGGAAAAATACAAAAATTTTGAAGAAAAACACATATTTTTGAATGTCAAGAGCTTGTATTTTAAATAATCAACCATTAACAACCATTACAATGATCACTTTATTCCTTTTAAAGGAATTTACACATCAACCACTGAACAACCACCCCTACAACTAACTTTTTAATCTTTTATGATCACATGAAACATAAAACACACTAATTTCAAGGTTGTTAACATCACTATTGAAATGTTTTTATTTTTTTCCCTTTCAAACATTAAAATGTACATCAATAAATTAATTATGTAATGGCATAAAAATTAAAAACATCATGAATTAATTATGTAACCACATAAGTCAAATATAATTCTATCAAGAAATTAATATCAAATAGATAATATAATCACATAACTCATACATTTCAATGTCATTGATCTTCATCTTCATCCAACTCTTTGTTTGTATCATCCAATCCAAATTCGACATTGTAAGGATTGGTCATATCATCATCATCGTCATCGATATCAGTTTTGATAATGTCATCATCCACATGGATATCATCTTCATGAACATTAAATCCTACATCATCATGATCTAGTTCCTCCTCTTCAACATCTCCGTCACAGACATCATCAACTAACTATTGATCCTGATCATCATCTACATCATCTTCTAGTTCTTCAGTATCTTCTTCTTCCACCACATTATACTTTACTGACCTTCCTCTTAGATCATGTCTAACAACAAATGACCAACCCGCTTTACCTAGAACCTCTGAGTAAAATACCTACTCACATTGGCTTCGAAGAACATAGGGCTCATTTCCAACTCGCTCGATCGACCTTGTATTAACCATGGTAAATCAATTATCATGTTCAATAACAGTTCTCTTGGGATCATTTTCATTCAATCGTAGCCTGTACCATAGGATGAAGAACATAATTAATTTGAAGGACTTAAAGTCACACTCAAGTATATCATCCAAAATCCCATAGTATCAATTTTCTGAGACTTCCGGATGTATGTCACTTCTAGATGAAATATTAGTCACCTGAAAGACTACAATTATACCAAAATCACAAGTTTTCTTCATTTCATCCAACATTTTGATTCAAAATTTATGACCATTGCACCACATAGCCTTGTGGTGTTTCATCTGTAATATGTCAAACATGTAAAAATTATTGCAATATCGTTAGTTGATAAACATATTTATTCTTGGCTGAATGTATGCAAAGAAAACAATCTCAACATATATATACATCAATATAATTGAAAATAATTAAATAATATGGGTGATTAATATATTTATACGTACCTGTTCATCTCTTAAACCATATGCTAAATCAATTTCCCTTTGTGTAACATTGGAATCCCCATTACGATGAACTTCTTTAAACAATGAAGCCACACCTTCCCATGTTAATGTGCGACTAAAATGTTGACATCATTCAATCCATATCGTCATCCAATCAAGATTAGTGCATCCCACTCTCGGCCAACTATATCAAAAAAATTTGAAATTCACAAATGACGTATAATTAGTTAAATACCATAGTAGACGACCTTAATTTATAATTGATGTATATTGAAGATTAAAAATTAAATAAGTACAATATACATAAAATCCATATGTAAAATATATTCCAATTAATCTCCATGACCATCTTATAATTACTTCTCACTTTCTTCAATCTACCTTTCCCCATCAGGTACTCCCCTTTGAATTTGTTAATGAAGTTGGGATCCCAAATGCGATCTACATGGATCTTTGTTGCAAACTTAGGAAGATATTCACTAATGTACACCATGGTCTGGTATACCATATATCCCTCCACCATAGAACCCTCAGGATGTGCTCTTTGTCTAACCAAAGCTTTCAAAAATTTCAAGTGCCTCTCAACCATCCACATTGACCTTGTGTGTATAGGTCCACACAATTCAATCTCCTCAACTTGGTGTATGAGGTAGTGTTCTTATGTATTGAAAAATGTCGAAGGTAGACACTTTTTCATTTTACACATTAAACGAGGAATTTTTCTCTTCCAATAATTTATATCTTCTCTATGGATTTCTTTATATGATAGCCATCTACAAGTGATTCAAGGTGCGAATATATTAATGAGATTTAACAAAAATATACAGTATATAATTACATAACAAGTAAAACAATTAGAAATTATAAGATATATACAACGAATTGAACAAATATCACTACTTACCTCATGTATTTTCCAAGATCATATATAACTTGCTTGACATTGTTGTCAAAGTTTTCTAGGAGAGATAGAGGTAGAACGTACTGCAACAATTATAAAATGATCTTTTCATTATTTTTCCAAAAGTAGTAAACATAATACACTAAAAATTTCACATGCATTATACAAGTGTATATAATATACCAGAATAATTATCTTAATGAAGGTGTGCCAATCATGCATTTTCATCCTTGGCCCAAATTCACCTTTCTTTGTTATTATATTGTTTATGTTCGTAGCAAATCCTGTGGGAAATTGACTTTTTCATATGCCTTATTTTATAGCATTGTTTTGCTTCTCCATTAATAACCAAGGAAGGGCACTTATATTAATTTGGTCTCCATCACTATTTAATTGAATGACATTTTTCATTGCATGATTGGCTTCCTGAATGTCACTACAAATTTTGACAATTTTTTATTTGTCATGTCTTTCATCCAATATTTTCCATAACATTTTTGTTATATTCTTTCTGATATGCATTGTATCAAACAAATGCACAATTTGTAGCTGCTCATAGTAGGGCAACCTACTAAATTGTCTGGGATAACTTTTTAGTCCCTGTGGAAGCCGACCATTAATGCCTTGACGACCTTCATGAAGCATATAAGTTAAACAAATTAACAACAACAATCATTCTCAATTACAGCATGAGTAAACACAACACAATATAAAATATAAATTCAAAACATATCATATATGATAGATAAACAATTTGATCTAATGTATAACATTAACGATTAATTCTATTATATTCCAACTTCCATAGGTAAGGTGTCATTCTTTGTGGTTTTGATGTAGTATCTTCTTTCCCATTGAAAAGATGTTTTTCAGTAGTTCGATACTTATGATTTCTATGGAGGAAGTGTCTATACTCATCAAACACTTGCTTTCCAAAACTTGTTGAACAATGAGATTTCATCTTTGGACTACAAATTGGACATGCAAATTTTCCCTTTATTTGAATACTTGCAAGATCATATATAATTGGATTAAATATTTCAATTTTTATAATTATATATAATGAATAGATTATTTTAAAAACATGCATGATATCTATTTCATAAAATTAAATATTGTTAAAGTGCAGTCGGATGTTATAACATACCACAAAAATGTGTTAGCCCTGGGGCATCATGAATTGTCCATACAAGCATTGCATGGAATTGAAATTGTCTTTGTCCTATTGGTCTAGAGATGTCATACATAATGACACCATTCCATAACTTTAGTAACTCGTTGATAAGAGGCTCGATATATACATTCATATATTTAACTTGGTACTTACCTAGTTGAATGAACATAAACATTACATAATTATTATAACCATTTTACTGCAATATATATAAGTTAATGTACATGACTATTGAATGAAAAAAATATAAGTCATTATGCAACAAATAAGACAAATGAGATGCTACTGTGTTAAAGAAAATTGATGTAAACAAATACCTGGAACAATCATTGACAACATTATGTGCTCCCTCTTTTTTGACATTCATGGAGGAATGTTATTGTTGATAACAAAAACAGGCCACACCAAGTAAATAGATATCAGCTCTCCAAATGGATTGACACTGTCCGCTCCCAATGAAAGCCTAAGATTACAAGGTTCTTCTTCAAAGTGTGGCCATTTTTCCCCCATGTCCCTAAATGCATAACCATCCGCAGGAATTTGAAGAATGGCATCTCCACTTCTATTATGTGCATGGTAATCCATAAATTGCACTAAGTTTTCACACCTAAATAATCGTTGCATACGTAGAATAATGGGAATATAATGAAGAACCTTGCAAGGCACCTTTTTTGTTAGTTGATCTATTCAATATCTACTGATATGACATTCTGGGCATTCTATTGCAAATTCATGTTGTTTATGATATATAATATGATCATTGGGACATGCATCTATTGCTTGATACTCCATTCCGATATCTTTCATAATGCCAAATAAATCTCGGTATGAGCAAGGTAAAATATTTGATGGTGGTAACAAAAATTCACCAATCAATCTACAACAAAAAATAATTTGTTAATATAAAGAATATTTATGGTACATATTTCATCCTTTATTTACTAGTGATGAACTAACAACAATTAAAATAGATGAAAAAAGATGACATATATGACATACCTTAACATCCGTGAGATTGCTATGTTCAATAAACCATTCATAACCTTCAAGTTCAATAGAAACAATACAATAGAGAGAAGAGTTATTTGGGAGCCTTCATAAAGGGGCTCGTATGTCTTCTCAAGTACAGGTAAATCATGAACATCATCAAAGTCATCTCGATCATCATGATCAGCTCTACCACTAAATGTTTCATGGATCAATGTATATGTACCATCATCTTCAACTATGTTTTCTAGTGCATGATCATCTTCTTCCATAGTATCATTAACTTCATCTTCGATATTCACAACTCCATGTTTGTTTGCTTGCAAAACCACATTCTCTGGGCCGTGATAATCCATATCATATGCCCTAGGGTGCCCCACCTTTATAATAATGATAGACACAAATAAACCATGATTATGATCAAGTGATTTTATATATATATAATGTTAAAACGATATAAACATTTACAAATTCAATCAATATAAACACATATAATGAACAACTTACCAATGGACAGTAATCATGCCCCCCTTCAACATGACTATGTTGCCTACAATGTTTCTCAGCTATTGTGATTAAAATTCATCTCATTTTTAAGCCATTGTAATTATTGCAAGGACAATAACATTTCTCATCACCCTTTCTTTTCAATCTAGCCCACAATCTATCAAGTGTCTCTTCATTTTGTTCTAGACTAATATTATCTGACACGATTTTTCTTTACCAAGCTTGACTATTTAGATCTTCAAAAAATGTCAAACTCACACTCCAATAATTTTTATTCATAGATAGGTAACAAAATCTAATAATTATGATATTTTACACCAAAAAAATTTGGCATGCAACCACCCCTACAAAAGAGAAGATAGTTTGAAGTTAATGACCCCAAAAACACTTTCAAATGATAATTCCAAAACTTATTAAATTCTAATTTTACTATGATTTCCAATGTTAGACTCCTAAAATCAAAATATTGAACTTGATCGCAAACTTCCTACAACAATGGAGGTAGCAAGCTAGTAAGAGCAAGTGACCTATTCCTAAGGAGCAACAAGTTGGAATCATCATTGCTAATGTCAATACAGATTTATCCTTTTAGTTAAAGATGCAATGTGTCACTTCTTATGATGAGCATATCCCTAGGGCCCTCAACATTGAGAGAGCCCTAATCACACAACGAAGCACACACTAGTAGAATTTGGAAAATAAATGACTAGGTGACTAAAAATTTTAGTCACAACAACTAAAAATGACTAAATTCTGCTCATTTTTTGCAACTCAGCTATAAATGAGTAAATAAATTACTCATTTGGTCGTTGATTAAAAATTATTTAGTCACACAAATAAAAATGACTAAATATTTATTCATTTATTTAGTCGCAATCTATTTCAATAAATCATTTAAGGAATCAAGAATATAGCCCGCCAAAATACTCTAAAACTTTAATAAACATACCCCAAAACTTTTGTCAAAATCTTATTTTCAAGCGTAGCCCACCAGAAAGGAGTTTTCATTTTAATAAACATACTCTAAAACCTTAATCAAAATATTATTTTCAAGCATAGACCGCCAAAATGGAGAAGTGTTTCAGTAAAGAATGACGGAGAACGATGAGGAGATGTGTGTGAAAGGAGGCATAGGATTCATTGTTGTTTATCTCATTCCTACTTTGCTCAACAAATCTTACATTGTTCCCGCTACTATTTGTAATCTAGGTATTTACTTTACTTATATTTGCATAATCTTAAATTCCTTCAGAGGCTTTTGAAGTATCAATGTATCCTATATAGGGTTTAGAATAATTTATTTTAATTAAATGAATAATAAATGATGTATTTCCTTGTAATTAGATAATGTGGAGATCTCCTAAATCTACCCTAGCACACTATCCTCTTTGGCACTGTATTTATTACTCGCTACTAGGGTTTTGCATGTGACATCTTTAATATCTTCATGACCGTGGCTTTTAAATAGATCTCAGTCTTTGCTTTAATCTTTTCATGGTAACCCTTGAGTTCCATAATCCACCTTCAATCTCTTCTAAGAATGTTGTCTTAAGCTAGACTGCATAGTATGCATATAAAGCAAGTCCTTCATACCTGCCATTGTTCCAAACCACCACTCATTGCTTTGCTTAAAATGTTGCCTCCATAAGCACAATAGCATGTTTTAAAATCATGGTTGCCAATGATTGACCATTAAGGTCACCACTTTCATCAAGATACAATGAGATTTTTGTCTTCAAACTCAAGGCATTATGCAAGATAACATTGTGAAATTTTTTGTTGTGTATGATTTGATTTTCTTGCACATTTACTACTTTGCTAACTTCCTTTAAGACTGGTTATTGCACCCTCAGTTGCAATCTCAAACAACTCACTCACTATCACTTGAAGATTCCTTTCATGAGCATCCTTCTAAAAGTCAAACTATGCCCTATAGACTGCCTACTTACTATAAGGGACTCATTGTTTCATGGTATTGTAGATCTTAAGATCCTTCAACCTTATTGACACTACTTCACATTCCACAAGGTATTATTCACTATTCTCTCATATTTGATGTCTCAAAACACTACTCAAACATGCAATCCACTACCTCCATTATACAATGCCTAAGAAGAAACATTAAACCTATGATTACCACTATTACTTCATTTGGACAGTCATTCCCTGATTGCATTTTCCTTGTCTAACACTACCAAAAGCATTTGAAAAACCCTTAAGGTCAGCAAGGGGGTAAGGAAACTCACTATTAAAATCTCCACTTTACTATGCAAGGTTTGAGCTTTATTATCTTGTCACTGTGCAGCCTCTTTTTGACTGTCACATGTCAAGTGACTATCATTCTTCTTACCGTAGATTTCATTTACAAATGTCACTAAGCTACATAGTGTGCTTGTTATTGGCTACAATCTTTACATTGCAATATTTTGTTATTAGCTACAATGTCTCAATTTGTCTGGTATTACAACCTCACTAATCTACTAGAGTTATTGTTTATGTTTCTATAGAGGCCTAGGGTTTTTACCCTAATCATGCTCTTACCAATGCTTCTGTTAGTATTAAAAAACAACCTTAAATCTTGGGTCAGAAAATTAGTTGTCTTGACAAGGTTGTGGTATGATCTTGGATTGTATCCTAGAGTGTGTGGGAAGCTTGTGTTTGATCATTAAGGTATGTAAACATGATCAGGGAAATGTATCCTATATAGCATGGGTCTTGCTTTAATACTTTCCATAATTTTTATTAGTAGATCGCATTATTATAGTTTGCAATAACCCAAAATTGCATTCAAGTATGTAACAAACTTGATTTGTAGTTTAAGCTATACACTTTTAAGTAACATTCATAAGGTTTAGAAAATCTTGATCACTCTCTAGAATAGCCCATTAAACATGGGTTGTGCTTGAATGCACTACATAACTGATATAGCACAACCACTTTGCATATCAACCAGAGTTATAGGGTCTTTATTGCAGCAAGAGGTAATCACTCTTGGATCATGCTGTAATTACATCGTAACCTGTTAAAATTGAGACAACCTGAATGCACCCAATGATGATTGACACCTACATTATACAACCTGAATTAACTACATTATATGAGTGTCTCCATTTCTATCACAACATAGCCACATTAAACTTGGGTCACACATGAATGCATCCTATATTTGTTATAGCACAATTGTGCCACATGACCAATAGAGTTATGGATCACATAATTACAGTCACAAGAATTTGTTCCTTGGTTGCAATCTTATGGTGATTCCACACAACAAAATATAGACATGAAATTCTCAAAACCCTAAACCTCTAAAAATGAAATCTAATGACATGTTGCTTTAAAATATGATTTTCAAACATGGAACTACAAATCTGACTTCACAACTAAATTATGCAAAAAGGCAATGATTACCCTCAACCTAGCGATATTTTCTTGAATTTTTTTTAATTTTTCCCAAGAAAATCGTCCTTAGTTCTCCACAAATTGCCTCAAGTAGAGAAAATTCGCAAGTATAGCAAAACACTATTGATATAAATCAGCGAACTCACTTTTCTTTATGTCGGCCACAATTTGATTTTTTTCTTATTTTTCATGTTTTTCAAAATTTTGACGAAACTGCTAGTCAAAATTTTGAGGAAACCCAGGTTCGTCAAAATTTCAACGAACGTCGAGGATAAAATTTTAAAAAATTGAAAATTACACATCAAAATTTTACAAGCACCCGACAATACATCAAATTATACATATTTCGTCAAAAAAATTTGTTGGATTTTGCAGTCAAATGAGTTAGTGTAGTATGAAAACTAGGGCAGGTCAGCCCCACTATAGTCAAATGTCAGAAATAGAATGGAAACTAGGGAAAGTCTACCCCACTGTAGTCAAATGTTAGAAAATAAAGTGGAAAGTAGGGTAGGTCCACCCCACTACAGTCAAATGTTAGAAAACAACATGAAAACTAGGGCAAGTCTACCCCACTGTAGTCAAATGTCAAAAAATAGCATGAAAACTAGGGCAAGTCCGCTCCACTATAGTCAAATGTCAGAAAATAGAGTGGAAAGTAGGGCAGGTCCGCCTCACTACAGCACATTGGAGGGAAAGTCCACCCCTCTACAATAAACTGGAGGGAAGGTCTGCCCCACTATGACCTGAACCTACAAACAAACTAAATAACAACAAACATGAAATGAAGGAACCCATTTGTGGGTCCCATTAGGCGTGCCAGAAATGTGAAGCCTTGAGTTTATCCTATCCTAAAGGTGCAAAATAACTAAAATGCAATATAAAGAAAACACAAGGAACACCTCAAAGATTAGCCTAAGGAATAATAACACAAAGAAAGATAGAAAAATAATAATTGTAAATGATTATACGTTTGTGTTGTTGAATCCATTGGTTGGCCCTTGATGTTTAAAAGTTTCTGTGCTCCTTGGATGGGTATGGAGATGGCTAGATGCAAGATGAATAATATGATAAAATGTTAATGCTAGAGACTAAGTGGCTTGATTAAATGGCTAAGATAATGCTTGCAAATTGAGTGAGCAATTTGGTAGCATAAGGGTGCAAATGGCTAAGTGTTGTAAAATGAATTCGAAGAGGGGGGTATTTATAGAAGAATTTAAATTCTCTAGAGAATTCAATGTTTGAGATTAAGCCACCAAGGCCAAGATGAAGGGCTATGGTGAGTTAAGGACTCACAAGCCCTCACATATTAACATGAGGAGGATGAAGTGGCTTAGGATGAGATGATGTGTAAGTGAGGTGGAATAAGGACAAGTGATGTGGAGGAAGGACAAGTACCTTGGGGGATGAGAAGATTTCCTCAAAAAGGAACTTCTTGTCCCCAAGTGAGAGTGAAAATGACATTTGAGGAATTTTAGAATTCCTCAAAAAATCTCCATAGGGAATGAGAAAGTAGTTGGAGAAATAAACGTGGATTAAAAATTCACATGCTTAGGAGAATCTCACCATAGCCCTTCATCTTGGCCTTGGTGGCTTAATCTCAACCATTGAATTCTCTAGAGAATTTAAATTCTTCTATAAATACCCCCCTCTTTGAATTCATTTTACAACACTTAGCCATTTGCACCCTTATGCTACCAAATTGCTCACTCAATTTGCAAGCATTATCTTAGCCATTTAATCAAGCCACTTAGTCTCTAGCATTAACATTTTATCATATTGTTCATCTTGCATTTAGCCATCTCCATACCCATCTAAGGAGCACACAAACTTTTAAAAAAGGTAGGAATTTGCCACAAGTCATGAGTGATGTGACAAGTCAAATATTCTAGAAGTTGCATGGGGATAAGGTAAGCCTTGGAAGGATAAATGTGAATTAAAAATTCACATGGGAAAGAGGGTCAATGTCAAATATGGGATATGTAAAAGGTTAACCAAAAGGGTATGCTAAATGTGGCTAATGACTTTGATTAAGGTTGTGTAAACACATGATTAGGAGGATTAATGAAAGATTAGAGGCAAGTGGAAAAATATGGAGGATGTGACATTAATCTCAAAGTAAGGGTGTGCACATCATAATCATGAATTAATTACATTAATCCAAATTAGGGGAGGGTTATGGAGGATGTGACAAGGAGAGAGAAAAAGAAGAAATTAAAAATTGATTTAGAAAGACTTAATGACTAAATTAAATAAATTGATATATTTATTTAATTTAGAGAAGCAAAGGGGATAAAGTAAAGTATTTAATTTTTCAATTAAACACTTTAGGAACCTTAGGAAGAAAATGAAATATTAATTAAATCAATTATTCAATTAATATTGACGAAAGAGACTAATAGAGTAGAAAAATTTGACCATATGGAAGTGGTCAAATTTAGGTGTCTACCCCTTGTTTTATTCTTGTGGTCTACTACATCTTACAACGATTCAAAAAGTCTAAGTCCAAAGTTCTTCATTCTACTTCATTTTTCTAGTGGCATCTTTTTGACGATGCTCCGAAAATTTTCTTGTTGTATTTTGGATGCATCTTTTAGCGATGCTATGAAATTTTTGTTGTTTCTTCCTTCTGAAGGCATCTTTCAGAAATGCTCCAAAAAATTTTGGTTGCTACTCCGGCTACATCTTTTGACAATGCTCCAGAAATTTTGTTGCTACATTCCAATGACATCTTTCTGTGATGCTCCAAAAAATTATTTTTTCACTCTAGTGGCCTCTCTCAACAATGCTCCAAAAAAATTCCACTTCACTTTTTCACTCCAGGTGCATCTCTCAGCATATTCTAGAAATTTTCATCCTTCACCCCGGCCACATCTTCCAATGATGCTTTGGTTTTTTGCAAATTATTTTTCTATCCAAATGATTTGATTTTTCCAATTTCATACACATGCCCATTATTAAATTTTGTCATTTCCTTGGAATCCACATCCTACAATACCATTCACCCTACAAATTACCATCTGCTATCATAATAAATTAAAATTATTATGATAACTTTTTCGTCATAATAACTCTTCTATTAATTAGCTATCTCATCTACATTCATATTAAATTCATCGCCACCCTCGCTAAATCATACAATTACACTATTACGTTAGCAAAGGTAAGTGATTTTTGAATTAATGATGGGACATAAGGTATGTACAATTTTTTCTTTAATTAGGTAATTATTTTGAATAAAGATAAATTAATTAGCACAAACCATCCTCTTTCCAAATTTAGTAAACTATGCAATTGTGTGTTTGCTTGAAGTATGGAAATTTTGGTGCTTTTTCCCATGCAAAGTCATCATGAAAGTATAACGAAGCTCAAATACAGCAGTTAACTCTTGTCCTATCAACTGTATTAACTATAAGTAATTGAAATTTATATTTTCTTTACTTTGCAATTCAGTTTTGTTGACACAGTTTTGAGCACTAGAACATTTTAGCAGAAAATGAGCAGAGCTATAAGACAAATACAGTATGGGAGGCACTAAAAAAATATTTGAGCCAGCTTCAATAGATAAATTATTGGAATTAAGTAGTATTTCATTATTGTTTCAGAGAGTGGGGTGGCTGGAGTTCATAAAGAAATTTGAGGGACACAATGAGCAACTGGTGAAGGAATTTGCAAAGAATTTCATGAAAATCTATAGTGCATGGAAAGTGATTCTAGGTAAGTCCTAAGATCATTTCTCATCTTTTTGGTCTTGAAAATAAAGGTATTAATTTTTCAGAGACCACCAATATCACATATCAAAAAATGGTAGAGCTCTTTCATAGAGAAGGGGAATCCCAACCTTTGTTAACTGTAAGTACTAGAGGGAAAAACAAAGGATTTTAGAGAATTTCCATTACAGATCCATGATGAATAGTAGTGAACTATATTATCAAATATTTTACTTGTGAAGGACAATTTTTAGTAATTGTAGGTCCACCTTTCTGCCTACTTACCCATTTGTGCCATGGTGCTGAAAACCCTGCGCTTAGGGTTAATATGCCAATATTTCTTTGTGATTTTGTTTTCAAGATGATAGAAAAATTCAAAATAATTTTAGGGCCCCTTAAGCATCATGGCTTCATTCACCTAATTTTTAAATATCACTTTCATAAGAAAATGGAAAAAAAATCTACAAAACTTTGTAAATACAGAGACCCAAACACACCTTGAAGAGGGTGAACCATCTAAGCGGGCAACACAAAATGTGGAAGAGCCTTCCTCTGAGCCTCAAGAAACTTTTGAACCCCAACATGCCAAAATAGCTCCTAACAGCAAAGCATCAAAAATTTTAATTAATGTTTCAAAAACCCCAGGTCATCCAAAAAATGTAGAAGTCATAAATTTGAGAGATGAGGAAGAACCTCCATGCAAGAGGAAAAAGAGATCTAAAATAACATTGCAAACAACTCCTCCTTTAAGGAGAAGTAAAAGGTTATTTTCTAAACTTAGTGACACTATAGCTTGTGATAAATTGAATTCCTCTAAAAATAAAAGGCATAATATTGAAGCACAATCACTAGAAACAAAGATTCAGCCTAGTGAGGAAGTAACAAAAGAAAGTGCAAAGCCAACTAGTGAATTCCCTGAAGCTGAGAAGGAGATTATACCACCCCAGTTAGGACAAGAAGAATAAAGGGAATAATCACCACATTCTGTGGATGTTGAGGATGATTCTGTAGGATGGTTATCTCCCCTAATTGCTAATATTATTGAGAAAGGCTCATTTGAGGTGCCTAATGAGGAAAATGTAATTAGTGATGATGTAGAAATCCCCAATTTTCCTTTTTCTACTAATACAGGGGTTGAGGAATCTAATCTGAGAGAAATGGAGCTAGAGAAATTGAAAGAAAAAATTGTTAAATTGAAATGTCAATTGCAGGGAAATAAAGAACAAATCAATCAACAATCAAATCAATCAACAATAGGAAGAGATAGAAGTACACACTGCAGTTTTAAAGAAGAGAGACTAGGAAATTGAAAATTTTAAAATGCAAATAGAAAAAAAGATAAGACTATTGAACAATTGCAATTTTAGGTACGACAGTGGAATGAGGAAAGTAAAAGGTATGTAACAGATTTTTCTGAAAAGGACAGACAAATCAAAAGTTTAACAGATAATTTTAAGCAATTATTTACAACTTTTGAAGAAGAAAAGGAAAGACAAAAATCTAAGCTTCATGCATCTTTAAGCAAAATTGTTGAGTTGGAATAGTCCATTTGCAGGAGATTAATGTCAAACCAACAATGGAGTCCAAAGAGATACAAACTAAACTAACCGTAATGGAATGGTTTCAAGTTCATATACCTCCATTGCTAGTTACACGGATAGAGAGATGTTATTTTCTAAGATAGGAAGGTATAGAAAATGTTAGATTGAAAAAGGAAATAGTCTTGTTAAAAGAGTCATATGATAGGGTCTATCGAGCTAAACAAGATGCTTGTCAAATTGTTGAATTATTGTTAGCCTGCAGAAGGCCATCTAGACTGTATTCCATTTTTTTAAAACAAGAAACTCTTAAGATGGAAAATATTAAGAATTTCTTGCAATCAGCTACATGACCTCGATGATAAAGAATTTGTGAAAACATTCAAAGAATCAACTCCCCCTCAATAGGATTTGTTGTGTGAATTCTTTATTCACAATTTTTTTTGGAGAGATATACAAATTTCTATGTTAATTTCTTTGTTAGTGAAGTTCAACTTAGGCATTTTTTTCCACCCTACAAAACCAAATTCAATGGAAAGAAAGGACAAGAGAATATGCACAGGCAGAAAATACTGTTGGAATTCAAATGTGGTACCCTCAGGAAACCTATGCTTTTAAAGCATAGTTCCAAACCATTAAGATTAAGGAAACTATGAAAAGTAAGTATAATGATAACCTTCGACTATGTTTTGAGAATTTTAAAATCCATGGCCCAGAATTGATAGGAAAAGCTTAGCATGCTTGTGAAGAGAGGTACACTCCTCTTCCCATGCACCTTAAAAGAAGAGAGGTGATTTCACCTACTAACATTAAGTGGTCCTACAAAAGAGCAGAGGCCTTGGCAGATATTCTACAACAACTAAAAATGACTGGTTGGGAATGAGATACAAACCCCCATTACTTCTTTCACCACCCCCTGTAGTGCATGTTACTATAGATCAGAACTCTAAAAAAAATTAGTCATGGATAACAAGGGTTAGAATCAATGAAGGTTTCCTTAGAAATCATGAAGATTTGGACAGAGAAGCAGATAATTTATATGATCTTAGTGCTAAGTATGAGGAGTTAAACAGGAACAGGGTAAATTGAAGAAAGTGGACACAACAAAGAGCAAGAGGACCTACTCAAGCCTAGGAGAGGGAGAAGTGATGAGGTATAAATAACCTCATATATATAAACAACCAAATACCCTTCCTTATTCTCCCAATTACTTTTACCCTACCAATTGTTTATCTTTAGGATTTGTAATTGCTTACTTTCTATGAAAAAATGTATAATCTTTATTTCCTAAAATTGATTGAAATAAGTTGACCAATTCTAACAACTGGTATAGTTTTTGTTGGTGTTTTTCCAGTACACCTAAGGAATCTATAAAGAGTAGCCAACTCCTATATTCAAGACCCTTAAAATGAATGGACAACTGACAAGATTCAGTCAAAGACTAAAATCTTCTACACTTTAGGCTCTGTAAGACCTAGGAGGGTGTTCCTACTATGTTCACTTTGGCTTATACATGTAGAACACACTAATTCATAGATCAATTCCTATGAGGAGAAAATACATGTCATGAATTACTGAAAGATTGGCTTATCTTTGAGCAAACTGTGACCCACTCATTAGGAACCAAGGGTTATTTCAAAATACTTCACAGACATGCCTCATGATTGATAAATTTTAAAATGAATTTATATTCTGACTTCAAATTGATGACTAGATAGAAAATTAATACATCTCTTATGTAAATATTTAACAAATAGACTAGTGTCTTGTCAAATTGGGCATCAGAGTCACATACAAAATAACCAGTAATATAGAAATGATTTAATTATGATAATAATGGAAAACTCTCACAATACATTGCATCATGGAGCTCACAATTTGTAATACATGACTACTTACCAAATCCTTTGTAAATTATTGCAAGTTTATGGCTTTATTTAAGCATTTTAATTGACTCCTTGAATCAAAGCAAGAAAAGAGACATACATTCAAACAAAAATTTGAAGATGAACAAAGATATGCTTGATATTTCATTCAAAACTTGCAGTGACCTTTAGAAGGAGAGTACATGCACTAGAATTATAGATTTTTTTTTATATCAATCATTACTATAAAATCATTTAAGATCATTATATATATATGCCTCAGAGCCAAAACAAGTTATCTGCTCTATTCATTAATTCCTTTCTATACTCAATTATCTACCCAGACATACCTGACTCAAAACTTAAGACCAGAACCCCTACAAATGAGCCCTAAATTCCCTTTTATAATGCAAGGGAGCAGACAAGCCTCCAACTTGAAATGCAGATTACGTTACAAAAATTTCATTTCAACTCGAATTTCAATTTCATTTCAAAATTCTCCACATGTTAACCCTACAGTAACACGTTGAAAATGGGGAAAACCAAAATTATAATCGCCATCAAATGGGAAATGTAAAGTGCCACCAAAATTTCCCTTAGTCACCATGTAAGCAACAAATTCAATGTCCACAATGCCATGAAGGCACACAGTCAACACCAAACACCCCAAAAGCACCATCCATGCACATGGAGAAAAAGTAACTACCACAGAAATTCATCAAACAACACAAATTTTGTCATCCCACACACCACCTTTTCACCGACCAAAAGACTTACCACCACTAGCACCCAGTCCATGGTACACGCGCCCACTTCGCATCATCATGAAAGATGGAGAAGAAACCTCAAATCCATTCTTGTCTTTGTCCCTTTTGAGCATAGAACCATCTCGCCTGCTTGGAGTCTTGATAGCCAAAGGCGGGACAAACAATACCTCCATTCTTGGGGACGGTGCTCAACCCAGGGTCATGAGATACTGGCAATAGCCAGAGTCTGTCTCCATTTCACTTTTAGATGAGCTATATGTGATGTCAATGGGAGAATTCTATCACCTGAAGGAACCGCGTCCATATCTCACCTTCTTGTAAGCTCCGACAATAAATTAGTCCCTTGCCTTTATCCTCTATCTTTCCAGCATTAGGTCCCTAGAAAATCAATCTCCTGCTACACCTTGAAGGCGCACTCATGGGCTTGTTAACAAGAGCCTTGTCCTCTACATCTAAAGCTCGTTTAGGAATATCATCATGGGGCCTCTGCAAATTTAGTCTGGATGACCTTCTAATTGGTCCTACAGAAGCAACTGGTTTGCTCATTTTCACTGCACGATAGTTTCTCAATCTCACAACTGAATACTATTCACTCAGCTTCAATTTAGAGAATTTCCAACTACTAAGTGCAAATGATACAACTAGCAATTATTCCATCCTATATTTATCAAGTGGCATGATGATAACAACCATCAATACCCAGAGAAAACACACGCACAAAATGGTGGCAATTTGTTGGCATTCATATTATCACCGTTTATTTCACAAGTGCATGGAAATCTACATATCATAATTCATGATTACTGACAATTAAGTCTCCACATGCATGAAAATCAATTTTATCGCTCCTATAAAGACCATCCTATTAATGTTCATTGATTGTAGAACTAAATGACTATCACATGCCTATTTTTCAATTTTGAATGTCAGCTATCGATCTTTTGATGAGATGGTAAATCAAACGGCTCACATTGGGCTAACTGGGTTTGAATTTTAGCAATTCTCCATCCATTTTTCTCTGGCCAATAGCGTTCATCCAAATTAGATGACAACTCACCTGTCAGCAGGTTTCACCCATCTCACGAACTAGTGGATTAATCCATGTGTCAGAATCCCACTCTCACAACCTTTAACGAGTGTTCATCTTCTCCTCACGAGCTAGCGGGGAATGACAGATATTAGCCCCCGCTCTTCACCATCGGTTTGGAACCACAGGTGGTGAGCTAGACAGTGGAGATCGATCCCCATGTCTGTATGAGGACACGCATCCTCATCTCGTTATCCTCGCACTACATAACCGACTGGCATTTAACATTTGCAAGTTGGCAGGGTATGACCAAGATCGTTTCCCACGATCTCAAATCTCTAAACCTACACATACGACAAGGTTAGCATTAAAGAAGGGGCCATTGTTAGGTCGATGATGATTTAACCCTCACGAATGAATGACTTAAGCTTAAGTCATTTAAGAGAAAAATATTAAAGCCCGACTTTAGGAAAATATTAAAGTTGGAAACAAACTAGATGACCAGCGCTCTAAGCCAGAAGGGGCAGGTGGTTGAACGAATATGATGGCTCAAGTGACAACTTAAAGAATGGGAAACCGACAAGGCAAGTCAACATAAAATTAGGACTGAGGGTTTTCTAAGCCAAAGCCCTATCCAAACCATGGGGACAAGAGCTTAATGCAAATTAAGTCCACGAGATACTGAGAAATTGCAATTTTTTTGGGGAGCTCCATCAATTTTTAGTATTATGCAGGTCATTAGGTACAACTAGTCATTGTTCATAGCCAAGTGGATTTAAATCAAACTTCAAAGCAGTTGAAGATAAGCGTCGGAAGTCTAGGTGCTAAAATTTTAGGAAGTGCAAAGTGCATCAAGTATTTTAATGCTTTTTGTTATTTTCTGTTTACAAACTTTATGGCTTCTCTCTGAGCCTTTTAAATGCTTTGGGTAAACCCACAAAACTAGTTTACAATTCTAGTGAGGAAGGAAAATTGCAAAAAATTCCCCCATGGAAAAAATTTTGGTTTTTGGGGGTTCAAACAAACATTTGGTTCAAGCAAATCCAAAGGGGGTTCGCTAGAACCCCCCTCCGAGTGAACCCATTAAATGTTGGGTCCCACCATAGTTCTCATTTCTTGGGAAAAAAAAAAAAAACTTTGTGGAAAGGGGGTTCGCTCAAACCTGGTTTACTTGAACCCCCCTTTTCCCCCTTCTCCCCCTCTAGCACCAAAAATCTCCAAAAAATTTCCCTTTGAAGCTCGAGTTGAGGATGAAAATAGAGGATGCTTCACAAACACAATTGGATGATGGTAGTCCTCAGAACGAGCTATCCAACGATTATAATTTTAATAAGTTTTGGTTTTATTATGTATTTATTTTTTTAGTTTGATTAAACATAGGGTTTTCTCTTAAAATCAAGCTCTTTATTCTACACATGTGGAAAAATAGTAGATTATAAAAAAAAATGAAAAATATCAGTGCAAGTGCTAGATATTGATGCCCTTGATCCAACAACAAAAAATTGAATTTCGATATATAAAAAAAAGTTATGTTGTATACAGTCTGCCTATGTTTGAATTGTAATTGGTTTGACTTTGAAACTTGATTAAGGAAAAAATAGTCAATGAAATTCTATGAAACCAATTCCATGCACTAGATATCATAGTTACAAATCTAAATTTGAAAAAAATAGAATTTTATCCTTCATGGAAAAAAATTTATGTTGTATACGGTGAACATCACTCCTTAAAAATGGTGTTTACTTAAAAAAACTAGTTTTCGAAGGAGACAGAAAAAGAAGTGCAATCTGATTCCTAAAATTTTGAAAAAGATATATTTAGAATCTACAAACAAAATGTCACAAATCACTAGTTTGCATCATCTTCAAATTCCTCACGATTTAGCCATTATAGGTGCTCGAAAGTGAAGATTTAGTTAGAAAAAATTAGTTCAATGTCCAGTTTGGCCAAAATTTGTAGACTAGTATTGTGGGATCACCCTTTTATGTTATGGTCCTAAGTCTATGGTTAGTTGAAATCTGTTGAAGACTTTTTCAGTGGTGATTTTCACCATCTGAAATCTAGGATTTTGTTAGCAGTTTTGTATAAATATGTAACCGCCAGAAACAATGCATATTGGATATTGTTATGTTGTCATAATGTACTTTTGAATTATGTCTCTATGTTACATCTTTTCTTATATGAATAAAATAAGCTTTTCTAGTCTCATTCTGAGCTATTAGTACTATGTGATGGAATTATCTTGGATGGATTAATCTTGAAGTTACATAAGTTCATGTGATCTGAGTTAAGCGTAGTAGTACTCGAGAGTTGGCCACTTGAGGGAATCGTAGAATAGATAGATAAGTATTTTCATTTTCACTTCTGTTATTTTCATTATGTGCATGATAAGTGTGAATGAATGTTATTTGCATGTGTTGAGCTCTATTAAGTTATTCCTATAGGTTGTAGTTTGAGTTTATAATCTTTAGTTCTATTTATCTGAAATTCTGGAGCACCCACCCTAGTTGTATGTTGTTAATTTTGTTTTCTGTTAACAGATAGATGTTAGTTGATGGTTGTTATGATTTTATTGCAAGCATTTCTTTCTCAATAATTTACATGCTTTCTATTTTAATCATTACATGCTTTCTAGTTTAATCATTTCATGCTTTCTAATTTAATCATTTTATGCTTTCTAACTTAATAATTTCATGCTTTTCAGTATAAACAACTTTACGCTTTCTAGTTTAATGGATTTTTAGTTTAAGTTTTATTTTCAACTATTCTAAGCATTCAAAAAATCTAAGAGAGTTAGTCAAGATGTTTCCTATTGCATATAGCCTCCAAACACTACTTGATTGATACATTTGATGCATTTTTCAACTAAAACGATAGTACCTAACAACAGTATGTTAGTGGACATGAGTTGTCGATAAACAATCTTTGATTGGAAAGCATTGGAAACTATAGTTGTTAGGTCATTTCCAGCCTTTGAAGAAGTTATCATGGCAAGATGTAGATAGTAGGCACGATAGCTCAGCAATAACAAGTTGTTGAATTTTTAGAATAACATCTTTGGCAGTTGGAGAAAGCTTGAATTAGGCTTTGAGAAGTTTTCAAGGCTTCCAATTAAAATTATTTGAGTCCCACATATCACGAAACACTTGGATGCCTTTTTTAAACAAGTATCTTTCTTTAATATTTTTTATCTTTGCAAGAGGAGCATTATCTTGTTGAACCAACCGATTCCACCAAATGGAAAAAGATGTGAAACTTAGACCATGACTTAAAGATTGATCATACCAAGATAGTCTTTGCGAAGTTATCCACCAAGCAATCCAGATGGTGTTAAATGGGGCGGAGCCATGAGTCTTGAAGAAAGGAGCCATAAGAAGTTTGTCCCTCCAATTAACCAAGTCCCAAGAAGACTAGTTGTAGCAATTTGTATTTGATGGTGAACCAAATGTTTCCAAGGAGCATCCCCATCCAAGGCTCTTATAATCCATTTAGTAGTAAGACAAATGCCTTGGGTAAGAGGATCAATGACTCCCAACACCCCCTTGACTTTTGGCTAAATGCAATCGATCCATGAGGAAGTAGGAAACCCTTTCTTATTTCCCCACTTAGCCCAAAGGAAACTCCTGATCAATTGTGTAAACTGACTATAGTATTTTTTTAAAGGAAGCCAACTAGAAGAGATATAGACATGACTAGTTAGAAAGATTTTGTTAGCAACTTGAATTCTTCCAACTAGAAATAAAAAAACAATTGGTCCAAGTTAAGCTTGCATTTGATTTTGAACAAGAATTAAATTGTAAAATATATTAATCAAATTGTTTTTAAATCGCAAATTGTAATCTCTATGTATATAACACACAATCCCATATAGTATAAATCGCATATAAACCACAATATAAGAAGACCTTTGGTTTGAAACCCACTCCCTTCATGAGGTCTTCCGTTATTTTAGGCCATTAAAGATGACCCGGAATCGAGAAAAGGTTATAGGGAATCGGGCCCACTTAAATGTGGTCTTGCAGGTGCATGCGTAAGCCTCAAACTTTGCTTGTTAGATAATGATATTTTTGGACGATTCTCTTTGGGACGATTCTTTTGTGTTGTTTTTAGGTCTTTTGGACGATTCTTGGGAGAAGACTTTGAGCATTCCTTTTACTTCTACCTAATCTTTTTTTTTTCAGTGCCTTTGTCCTTTTATGTTTTACGTGGAGACGTTTAATTGTTTATATTGTCCTAATCTGACAATTACAATTTTAGAATATCTGACTCTCATACGTGCAAAACAATGGAGATTACTTATTTTTAGGCTCTTATATATCAAATTTTTTTCTAAGTTTTTTAATGGTATCCATTTACCGATTATTTCTTTAATATTACTCACAAATTAAAAAGTAATTTGTACATTTTACCAACCAGTTGATAGAAAATAGTAAATGTAAGTTTTATTGATCATTCAGCATCATTTTGTTTTATAGGCCTTATTAGGTAGTGTAAGGTACTGGTCGCTTTCTGTGAAAACAAACATACAGAAAATTGTGGAAACCTCCCTGTGTCGAACATTGGTGGGGCTGACATTCCTATTCATGGTGCAAGTGCAGTCCTAATAAATTTAGGATTTCTTTTCGCCACATGGTATTTGAATATAATTAAAACTGGTTTTCTATGGGGTAGAAAGATAATGTAAGCTTTTTGCCTTTTTTTGACTTGAAAGATAGTAAGAAGTTGAATACGGGTCTCACAGACTTTAAGGAACTCTATCGTATGAAACCGTTTTCCAGTAAAATTATCTTTCATTTGTAATATTCAGCAAAAATTAATAATAGTAACCTTCTCCATTGATAATCTTTCTAGATTTTTTTGGGATGATATTGAATGTGACCAGAAATGTCAATACACTGTTGAAGACAATATTTTGATTACTGAAACACAGTGAAAAATTCATTTCAACAACCTTGAATTTTGACCGATAAGATTTTAAGTGAAAAATTCATTCCAACAACCTTGAATTTTGACCGATAAGATTTTAGGTTTGATACATAAGAAGAAGATTTTAGAACAGATAGTCTCCCACTTAAACAAGAAAATATTACAATAGGTGTGAATTTTCAGCTCCCCTCTCTGATACAGCTGCAAATCTACCTTAACAATAGTAGGTGTTTAAGATTATTGAAATAATTCTTCCATTGGAGAGCTGTATAATCATTAACAATTTCTTTTTTGCAGATTTCAACAAATCTCAAATTCTCTGACCTTCAGCAGTAACAGATAATCTCCCACTTAAACAAGAAGATATCACAACAGGCATGAATTTTCAGCTGCCCTATCTGATACTGCTGCAAATCTACCTTAACAATAGTAGGTGTTTAATATTATTGAAATAATTCTTCCATTGGAGAGCTGTATGATCATAACAATTTCTTTTTCGCAGATTTCAACAAAATGCGTTTTAGACATGTCAAATTCTCTGACCTTCAGCATTTCATAACAACAATTTTCTTGGAGAAATCAGATACAAGAATTGAAAAACCAATTAATTTCTTCCTAAACCGGAAGAAAGTACAAATATTATAACACAATTTTCGTGATATTTAAAAGGGAAATATGAAATAGTACAACTATTATAACGCAATTTTCGTGATATTTAAAAGGGAAATATGAAATAATACAAGATGATGAGGAATCAAACAGAGCCAAAACAAAAGAACAGAGAGAAACAAACATTTCTTTGTAGTAGTTAATATCGAGCCATTCATTTCATGTAAACTCCTCGATTACAATAGTATGAACAGATCATATTAAAATTCCTTTTTAAGTAACTAAAATAGAGCCATACGTTTCATGTGAACTCCTGGATTACAATATTATGAACAGATCATATCATAATTTACTTCTTCTCCTACCGAAGCGGTTTCAAACCCGGTTTATCAGCAGTCTTGAGCGTTTTGCCGATCAATTTCTGCGCACGCTTACTATTTGCTTCGGCCTTCATACTCTCCGTCCGATCCATTCGTAAGTACACTGTTTTCTTCGATTTATCCTCCTTAAACCTAGACTTTAGAGCCGAAACAAAGCTTCTCATTCCCATTTTCAAGATTCCTACAAACAAAATACCCAGGCAGATTTTTTTATCAGTCGAAAACCAAGATAAAATCAACACAAAAACAAAAGAGAATAGAACTGGGACCTGCAAGGGTACAGGAGTTGCAGGTGAGATGGAGATTCGAACACGAGACCTGCCCTACACTGGCGTTATAAAATGTGAAGCAAAAACCAACAGCAACATGTATTTAATGGGAGTAATTTCTGTATATCTTTTCAATAGCCGTTTTCTTGTGTATAATTTCTATTATAGTGGAAAATGAGAGTGCTTTCAACATTCAGGCATCTGGACTTAAAGCGAAATGAGTGGAGGAGAAATAGGTTCATGCATTTTGTTTTGATAGATTTTTTAAAATTTTATTTTCCATTTTTTATTTTGGGTTGATTTATTACAAAATTAGTCCAAGTTTTCGAACGTATTGTGAGCACTAGATCCACAAATATAGGTTATATTTAGTGCTTTCCACCACGGCTATATCCTCACTACCTCTATTTTATTTTATTTTATTTATTGGACTTCAATATTTTATTTATTATCTATGGACGAATTCCAGCATTAAATTGAGTTTATGGTAGAACATTATTATTTTATTGTTTTTTTAAGAAATGTTGGACTAGCATAATCACTCATCTTGTTTTTAAGATTTTTTTTAATAATTGAGATTAAAGAATATTTATAAATATATCAAGTCTAATTAATGATACACATTTAATTAAATATTTAAAATTTAAGATATGTAAAGGAGTTGAGTGTAATTTATTTATTGAAATGAATTAATAGAGATTGGAATTAAATATGTTGAAAATATTAATGGGAGATTAGCATTATGTATTTTGAAATTGATGAAGGATTTTGGTTTGTGTTATGTTTTAACAAACATTTTCAAATATATAATTAAAACTAGATTTTGGATTAAAGAGTTGAGATGGCTGAGATCTAATGATTAGAGAATATTGGACACAATCAAAACAATGATCACAACCAAGGACATGATTCCTTATGCTCCAAACAGCTTCAAAGTATGGTTGAATTCAAAATTTAAGGCATTGTATTGTATTGTATGGGGTATATCTAGTTTGTTATGTAATAGTTTTGATGGTTTGTAATTGAGTTTATTTGTGTGATAGCTTGGCTGCCCATTTATTATTTTTATATGTAATATTTTGGGCATCCAGAAAATCCACCACCAACAATTCACCCTCGGAAAATTCACCCACGGCAAATTCACCTCAAGGAAAAATCACCAATTTGCGATGAATTTTTTGTGACCTGAATTGCTGGTGGTGAATTTTCAGTCGATGAATTTTCCTAGAGTCAATATTTTGCATTGATTCAATACAAAAAAAAAACTATTTGTTTGATGTATATTTGAGATAGAGAAAACTTGGTGGCATTAAAGAGTACCATGGGGTTTGCTATATAAGAAAAAATGTTTAAGATTTTCTTGCACCTTAGTCAAGCTCCAAGATTGAGTTAATAGTAAAATGAGAGATAAAGAGTGGAAATTAATGACAATTAAAGTGGTGGCAATGAATCTCATTGAAGTGATGGCTAAATCTTGCTAGATTTTGATGCAAATCAATGGGTGATTGTATTGAAAATGTCTTTGTTGGGTGTCTTAACAATTGTGTCAATTTGTTGATGTTTGATTTTTGTGGATGCTTAAAGTCAATAAATGAGGACTAATGACTAATTCCAACAAACTGAGAAATCCTCTTTGATACTTTGTGATCTCTAATTCATCATTTATTTTTCTTTTAGTCTAAGTATTTAGAAAGTGTCTTAAAATGATGTCTTGATATATATAACCTTAGATGCATAATTTAAATTTTTGACTCCCACACTAACAAGTAATAATTAGATTCTATAATTATCAATTAAGTGCCAAAATTTAAATTTCTAAAAAGGAATATGTGGTTGAACCTTCAATTCTATCTAAAAATACAATACAACCTAAGATAATAAAAAAACAAATAGAAACTACACAAAATAAAAATAAAAAAATATAATTAAAAAACATTAGATTAAATATGTTAAAATAATAATTATATTAAAATTGTATATCTAAAACATCAATTTAATGTGAAAATAAAAATATAAAATCTATTCTTTCATTCTATATAATAATATATAATTAATTATATTACTAACTTTAAAATTTTATATATAGATAATTAATTTCCCGAAAGACTTTACAATTGCTACACTTACACGTGTTCATTTATGCTAATTAAAATTATATAAAGAAGAAGGAACTCCCCTAAAAAAAATATTTTATCGAGCATTTGGTGGAAGAAGGGGCGAACGAACTAATCTAATATTTTTGGGCGTTTAAGTCATCACTCTTTTCCTTTGTACACATTACTATCATTTTTTTACTATTATTTAATGTTTATTGAAATGTCATATGGGGAGGCTGTATTTGAATTTTTTTCCCATTCAAATGGAAAGTAAGAGTCAATAATTCATATATGTTATGGAAATTAAAAAAGGGTGATATTTCATTCTATGGTCAAAGTATGATATAAAATGGATAAATATTATTAGATATCAACTTTTGACTATTATTTAGACTTTCAAAAAGTATCATTGATTGAAATGTCATATGGAGGAGGTTATTTTTTTCCTCCTAATAGAAAATAATATTTTATTAATAGTTATTTAAGTTAGTTGAATAAATAGGATTCAATAGTAATTAATTTAGAATAATTAATATAATTGAGAGAATAATTTATGTTTGTGTTATGGACATTAAATAAAATGAAGAGTGATATTTAGTTTAACAATTAAAGAATGATATAAAAGTTAGAAGATTATAAAATATATTTAATGTGGGATATAAGAGCAATATTTTTTTGTTAGCAAGTTGACTACAATTTAGCTTAGATCTATGTTTTGCTAAAAGACAACTGTGTGATTGCAAATGTGTATTTATTTTTCCAATCAATTTGTAGGATTCCATCTTTCAACTTCACCTAATGTTTATTCTTTTATTCCACCTTTTATGAAATTTTGGGGGTTATTGGTATTAAAAAAACTTTGTTAAATTTTCATATGACTAAGTCATGAGTGATCTTCATCTTGATCAACCCCTTGAAATTAAAGAATATAAAAAATAACAAGCAAGCACTAGAGTTGCAAATTATGTATTTTTATTAGACCAAACTAAAATGTGTTAATTGTATTTAATTCTTCACTATAGGTGGAAAATGCATCTCACCTTTATGATTGACCAATAAAGATTCCCTACAACATCCACTAGCCTCCCCACTCTTATTCTAATTTTGGTATTTTCAATTTTACTACACATTGTAAGTGTTGAAAGGAATGAGTCATTTGGTGCTCTAGGTTAAATCAAATCTAATTGTGCACAAGAATTTTCAAAGGTAGCAAAAATAATTCTAAAAAATCCTTCACATTGTGACGCGTGGTAGAGTGGATAATATTAATGTCCCAGTATCAGCAGGTCCCACTTCTACTATTATTTTAAATTTATTCATTGGTTGATGAAAGACACATGGAATGCTCTTGAGGATTATCACAAATAAAATTGAGAAATTCCCTCAAACATATTGTTTACCATCTAAATTGGTAGTTGTAATCTCATCCACTGGCTCACATGAAATACACCATTGCAACTTAGGAACACTTCATTTCTCATCCCAACTATATAGTTATCACACATATGAATTCCTTGCATCATCCTAAGGAATTTACTATGTTAGATTAGCCATGGAAAGATTTATCCAATATAGGAATTAAAATTTTGCAAGATGATAGGGCCAAGAATTCATAACCACCATCTAAGCAACACCCAAACAATTGTTTCATAAAACATTTTATCCAATGGTCAAATAATTTATTCCAACCATCAACAAGGACCATTAATGTGTCAAAATTTTAGAAATATATTCTATTCACCATAATTCTAATTCTAATAATTTTGGTTGGAAAATCATTATGGATTGGTAGAATAGTTTTAAATATTGGCATGTGTGCCTAATAATTGACAAATAGTTAACACTCTTGTAGCTAGGATTTTGAGCATGAAGTCCACAGGTAAGTGGACAATGATGGGGGATCAAAAAAGGGTCTTCAGTGGCCACTTTTTTTTTTGAAATCAAGAAAGGCTACCTTGGATGATAAATTGAAGATAGTTACACTCAAAATTTGAAGATGTAATGAAAACAAGAGTCATAGTGCTCCAAATCTACTTTTTAAACTACTATTTTTTAAAAAAAATGATAAAGATTAAGGGGTTCAAAAAGGGGGGCCACACAAAGTGGTCCTATTTTTTTCAAAAAAAACATAACATATCGTTTAGTGTGGCCCCCCTATAATGTTAACCTTTTTTAGTATTTCAAAGTTTTCTTCAGTGAGAAGTTAACTAACACCATGTAGTTTATGCCCAAATTTTTTACTAATTTTTTAATTAATTTATGATTTTTTACTAATTTTCAAAGTTGCACATCTTAGAAAATGTGAGCGAACTCCCCCTAATATTTTTTAAAATTGTTCAAAAATCAATTTTTTAAATGTGTAAAATGGAATCTAGTTTCTAAAAATTTAATTTATTTAAAATTTTGATGAACAATTAGAAAATACATAAAAAAATACCACGCATTAGTTTTTCAAAAAAAATGGATGCACTAACAATAGAAATTAAAGATGAAACCTTGACATACTTAAAAAGTGAAAACAATTGCAAGGTTAGAAAGCTAAGAGAGAGCTTAATGCAATCATGGTATTTTTTACTTGACATTGAAACACGTGCAAACTTGATCGGGAGCATGCTCAAGATTATTTCATTTTTTTACTATTTATAAAAACATGTCTTTGGACATTGAAAAGTCACTCCAAAATTTTGGGTTGGAAGCCCAAGGAAAATCCAAACCAAAGGCTTGGAAATTTCCAAAGAAAAACATAATGTGAGTGTGTTATAACATGCTTGCATTATGTCAAATAAAAACATCAGTGCATTATAACACACTCACATTATGAGTTTGTGTAGGATCATGGGGGTCCAAATAGTGGTGATGCGACAAAAAAAATGTGATATAAGGAAGTGAAATACGTGGAATTCATGTTTCAATTTTCGATTGGGTTGGGAAAAAATACATTTTTCTAAGATAAAGACCAAAGAAAAATGAATATCAATTATGTATATTAGAAACTTACAATTTTTTGAGATCGAGTACATGTATATAATATAATAATATATTAGTATGCATGTTATATAATATTAATATATTAGTATTATTAATGTCATACTAATATGTTAATATATATTAATATATCTAATATTAATTATATTAATAAATACTATTAATATATTAATATATATATCATGGATCTTGTGAGAGGTTGGGCGGGCACCTTTCCACATAGGAACTTGTGGAAAGGTCGGGGTCCCTTTTGGTAAGGTGACAATTCTAGTTAGCTTGTTGTTAGATCAAGTTAGTTCATCGTAGGGTGGTGATGTGATGTTTCATTACTGCTTTTGTGCCTCAAGCATCAGCGTTTACTAAGTAATTGTTGGTGTTTTTAAAGAAACAAGGAGATCTCACCAAACATCTATGAATTCACCAAATTCAATTCTTGAATACTAAGGGGATTATTGGCCAATGAACGAGAGGAAGCTAGAATGCTTCTTCTCCTGCACTTTGGGATTTGCAAAACCTAGGAGGGTGATCCCACAATGTGTATGATGTAATTCTTCTAGACAATTATTTCACACATTGTATAACAAAGCAGATATATTCCCATCAAAGGCTAAATAGATGAAATCCTTCAAGAAACCGATAATTCCTTAAAAGAAGTAAACACCTAAAGCTGAGAATACCATACAACACTAAACTTCAACAAAGGTAAATCAATCAAGAGTTTTTTATAAAATTTGTTCTCAAATTAAAGCACTAGAACTATAGGAAATGCACTCAACACCTTTAGATCGATGTCTTATCTCAAGGCAGGGAGTCAAACCATAATAAACTGAACTATGAGGTAATTTTAATTCCAAACATTCATGATCTTTGTGAGATTGCATTGCAATTCACATATCATATTCTTAGACTCTACGACTACTTATCATCTATCCACTTAACACTTATACTAACTCATGTTTTAATTAAAGCATTTTAACTAATTCATTAAACCAGAGCTAGAATTAAAACATACTTCACCGCAAAGTAGCAATGAACATTAATGGAAGGATCATTGATCAAATTCTCACTAATAACTCATATGAATGTTACAGATGGAAAGAAAATAGACTCAAAATATTTGCATTATTAGTTCAAACATGCTTGGAAACAACACAATTTACAAAATCTACTTGCTCGACTCAAAACTATAAGATACAGACTCAAAATTTATTTTTTCTATGTTCGCAATTTGCAAATTTAGTTCCAGAATTCAACAAAAGACCCACACTAATGGCCTTGAATTCTCTTTTATAAGAACAAGGGAGCAAAACAAGCTTCAAGCCGAATAGTACACATAGCACATTTTCATTTGACAATCTATACTAGTCATTCCACGAGGAAAGGTTACAACCAACAAAAGAATATTCTCCATTTGAGACAAAGGTTTTCTTTCAGTAAGTGGACACTCCTGCACCTTCCAAAAGGAAATTTTTTAAAGAGAATGGTCTTGAAACCATTGCAACATCTTTATCCTTTTCACCAAAATGATAAAAAGTATGCAAAAGGAGGGAAAAAGGTGGATCAATATCCAAATCAGCATCCAGCACTCAGTCCAAGTCATTAATAATCAACATCACCTATCATAATTTTAAATTAGAGAAACATATCTCTTATGCATTGCAATCACTATGGTCAAACATGCACTATACTTGACCATGTATATGTTTTCTCCATGTCCTTATACTTATAGCTCCAGATCATCAATGAAAATATTCTTCCACAATTCATATTCATTGTCGGAAGGGCAATCAAATCCAATAATTTCATCCATCTTCTTCCTATATGGAACATACTTTTCCATCATAGAATTGGCTTCTTTATCAAAGTCTTCTAGGAATTTGAAGAGGAAATATAGTTTCTCGAGAGTATTCTTCAACATATCAATATTAACATTCTCACAAATGAGATATGCTTGAGAAACAATATTTTTATCCACCTATTCCTTTCATGTTTATAGAGGTTTCACCTCATCATATGTATGCTAGATATTAGGTAGCAACATCAAATCTACCTCATCAAACTTGGAATTCAATTCTCTTATTTTCACTTCTAAAGGAGCAACATACCCCTGGAACTTTTGTTCTTTAATCCCATCAACAAATTTATAAAGAGGGATAATCTATGGATACCTATTTTTTTGATGGGCAACCCCAACTACCATAAGCTTCAAGTTTTCAACCCTAGGAATCCATTTATCCATGATTGGGGTAGCTAGATCCTTATCTCTTTGGGACAATTTTATTGCTTGCAACATCAAAGAA
>VDFB02000003.1:201873501-201987602 GCA_007258455.2 Sequoia sempervirens
TGAGAGATAGAGTGGGAGAGAGATAGAGGGAGTGAGAGAGAGAGGGATGGAGAGAGAGGGAGAGAGAGAGGGGGTGGGAGGGAGAAACCTAAGAGAGGGAGAGGGAGAGACTTGAGAGAGAGAGAGGGAGGGAGAGGGATTGGGAGGGAGAAACCTAATAGAGAGGGTTGGAGGGAGACACTTGGGAGAGAAGGAGAGGGAGACAAAGTGGGAGAGAGGGACTAGGAGGGAGAGACCTAAAAGAGTAGGAGAGAGAGGGAGTGGGAGATAGAGGGATGGGAGAGATACAAGGAGTGAGAGAGAGAGAATTGAGAGAGGGAGAAGGGGGTGGGAGAGAGAGGGAGTACTCGAGATAGAGGGATGGGAGAAAGATGGAGGGAATGAGAGAGAGGGGGGGTGGGGGAGATACCAGAGAGAGGGAGAGAGAGTGGAATGGGGTTGGAGGGAGATACTTGAGATAGAGGGAGAGAGATAAAGGGAATGAGAGAGAGAGAGGGTGTGGGAGAGAGATAGAGGGAGTGAGTGAGAGAGACAAAGAGAGACTTGATAGAGGGAGAGAGATAGAGGGGTGGGATGGAGAAAATTGAGAGAGAGAGAGGGAGGGAGAGGGGGTGGGAGGGAGAGACTTGAGAGAGAGGGAGAGGGAGAGAGAGAGGGAGAGATAGAGGGCATGAGAGAGAGAGAGACATACTTGAGAGAGAGAGAGGGAGAGGTGTGAGTGGGAGATACTTGAGAGAGAGGGAGAGGGAGGAGATAGAGAGGAGGAGAGAGAGAGGAAGAGATAGAGAGTGATCGTGAGGGAGATGGGGTAGAATTGACAAGAGAGAGGGAGAGGGGTAGGATTTAAGATACTTGAGAGAGAGAGATAGAGGAGAGGTGGGAGGGAGAGACCCGAGAGAGGGGAGAGATAGAGGGAGAGATAAAGGGGTGGAGGGAGAGACCAGAGAGAGACAGAGGGAGAGAGATAGGAGGGAGAGAGAGGGAGGTCTGGCTAGAGAGAGAGGGGATGGAGATACCTAAGAGAGTGAGAGAGAGAGAGGGAGATAGATAGAGTGAGAGAGAGAGGGAATGGGAGAGAGATAGAGGGAGTGAGTGACAGACCTAAGAGAGGGAGAGGGGTTAGGAGGGAGAGACTTGAGAGAGAAAGATAATGACCTAAAAGAGGGATATATGGAGTGAGAGACAAAAATACTGAAGGGGGAGAGAGAGAGGAAGAGTGAGAAAGGGGGTTGGAGTGAGATGGATTTATTTAGGTACCTAGGTGGGAGGGAAAGAGACCCGAGAGAGGGGATTGGACTGAGAGAGAGTAGTCTAGGTCATGTGGGAGGGAGTGAGTCCTGAGAGAGAGAGACTTCAGAGGGATAAAGAGTTATCCAGTTAGGGTAACAAGTTAGAAAGTGTATGAAAGGTAAAACTATCCATATACGATCATAAACTATACACTCTAAGAATTATCAAAGTTGTCGACCAAAGAGAGGGGAAATTTAGGTTTTGTTCAAAGCAGGTCATTTGGCGAGTGCCAAATTTGGGCTCTCCAAATGACACATCACATTTGGCACACACCAAATTTGGCGTGCATCAAATGTGATGTCATTTGGAGAGCGCCAAATTTGGCACTCGCCAAATGACTTGCTTTGGACATGTTAATTGATAGGATTTGCTAAATTTCCTCATATTTTCATTCGTGCTCCCTGTCTCATTTGCACATATTTCAATGTGAGTTTATAAACAAAACTGTAATAGCATTGATCTCTCTCTTAGCTATCTAAATATATAATTCTTTTTTCATTTTGATTTAGTTAAGGTTTTGATCCATGGCTTCTATTGTAAATGCCTCTATTTTTGGTCAAAAACCAACATGTGCTAGTTTTAGGATAGATTTTTACTCGTTCATCAAAACGTGAAACAAATTACATTTTTTGAAACTAGACTCCATTCTACACATGATGAAAAAAAATCAATTTTTGATTAGTTTTCAAAAAATTTAGGGGGGAGCACACTCAAATTTCAGCTTTTCAGGATGTGATAAAATATTATATATTCATAAAAAAAATTATCTTAAAAAATGAGGATAAACTACATGGTGTTAGCTAATTTCTCACTGTTGGGATTTTTGAATTTTTTAAAAAAAGTTAATTAAAAAGGGGGGGCCCTCAGGTGCTATGTTTTTTTTTTTGATAATAAAGGACCTATTTTGGGCTCGGTCCCTTTTTGAGACTCTTAATCTTCATTAATTTCAAAAAAAATTAGTAGCTTAGAAAGTAGACTCAGAGCACTTAATCTTTTGTTCTTGTTGCATCTTGAAATTTTGAGCGTAACTATCTTCATTTTCTAGTGCAAATTAGATTTTGCTGATTTCAGAAAAAAAAAGTAGCATCTTAAGAGCCAAAATTGTGTCACAGATCCATGCACTTACTCGATTCTTTTATTGAAACAAAGTAATTTAAAGATTTTGTGTGGAGAGCAAAGGCCTTAGAGTATGCAAAAAATGTGGCTAAAGAAAGGAGCTTACATCCAAAGCTTCCTGAGAGCGTTGTCCAAGCAAATATAAGGAAAGTTATGAAGAAGGAATTTTAGGATATTACAGTTGAAGAGGGTAGAGCACTGGTGCAAAAAAGTGGTGTGTTATTATTTCCTAAATAGGATATTTCCAATATGTACAGTTGTGCTAGATACCATAAGGGGGTCTGAAAGGCCCATATTCCAAACAGAGGAAGAAGCCAAATTGGCACTTCAAAGGTCAACAATTAGTGAGGAATGGGATGCCTTGATGCAGAGCTAGGAGGATTCAACAACACATCTCACAAACGTTCAATAATAATTCAAAACAATCTTTGTCTAACACATGCTATTATGAATTCTATATCACATTGGAAACATAACTATGGCAACCCATAATTTAATGCAAAAAATAGTCATTAATAACTTCCACAAAAAAAAATAATGAAGCCAATGTCTCTAGTGAGATTGAAGAAAACATAGTTATAGACCCTTCCTCCAATTTTTATGAAGATCCAATAGTGGAAAAGAAAGTTATTGTACTTTCCCCAAAACTGCAAACCCTAGGTAGGGTTCAGACCTACCCTCACAAAAATGGTCATAACTTATTCAAATCTTAATGAAATTTGATGATACTTGAAGCAAATGAAAGTAGATTCACATGGTAACAAAATAAAATTGTAGACTTTAAAATCCGTACCATCACATTTTTCAGACTGTAAATTCTGCAAATTATTGTTAGAATAGGGCAGTCTCACCAAAATAGTCATATCTCCCACAAAACTCAATAAAATTCAATGAGACAAAAATAATTCGAAAGTAGAAAAAAATATATTTCCATCCATATATGATACTCCATTATATGAGTCCATACCAGGCCGTAAAAAGCACAACTTCAGCCTGAAAACAACGTAAGAATCAGAAAATGCACACAAAATTTGAGGTTGCCATTCATCAAACTTTAAAAATAGTGCCTCCAACCCCCAATTCGAGTTTTAGAGGGTGTCTTTATACATTTTCAACCAAAACCATCTATTTTCAACTACCTTTTGATTAGTTTGTTGATAAAATGTACCTTAATGACATTTTTTGACAAGTTGCTTAACAACTTTTTTGAGCAACTTTTACAGCTTTTACAATATTGAACAAATTTAAACATTATTTGAAAAATGACTCAAAATATAACTTCCTAAGACTCAAACACCTTTAAAATGGTTTGATAAACCTTATTATAAGATCCAATACACAAAATAGAGCAACTATTTACAAATGGCCTCATGGAGGCAAGAAATCAAACAAGTGCTCCTACACCATGCCTTGGCTATTTGGTCATTGTCTTTGGGATCTAGAAAGCCAAGAGTTGCAGAACCAACTGAATTTAGTGGAAAATTGTTTATAAGGATAGTTTTTTGTACTTGTGCATTAGAAGTAGCTAACATGACATTAAATGTTGCTAAATTCACCAAGGCTACCGTGGAAAGTCTCACTACTGAAAGAGACTCCTACATAAGAAAATATAATGACCTTGTTGTTGAGTATAATAAGAGTCAGCAAAGGGCAGTTGTGTTAGAAACAGAGCTAGCATTGTACAAGCAATAGGTAGAAACATTGAGGATGAAGAGCCCATCTAGCTCAAGTCATGCTGCACTTACTTCTCCAATGACACATCCCCATTCTCCACCTCCTCCACTAGAACAATCTTTGGAAATAGTGCCATACAACTTGGGCCAGGAACCACTTGTAGTTGAGGAGCTAAGCACATCAAGTGCAACTTCATCAAATGAGCCCACTAAGGTACAATTATTCTTGTAAATTGATGTATATAAGAAATTGTTTGAACAAGTTCAGGACACCATGTATGAGAACAATTCCAAAATTGTTCATATAGTTCTTGAACATATGAATGAGAGGATTCAATGTAAACTAAATAGCATTTTAATTCAAATTATTCTTTGATGTTGCAAGCGATAAAATTGTCCCAAAGAGATAAGGATCTAGCTACCCCAATCATGGATAAATGGATTCCTAGGGTTGAAAACTTGAAGCTTATGGCAGTTGGGGTTGCCCATCAAAAAAATAGGTATCCATAGATTATCCCTCTTTATAAATTTGTTGATGGGATTAAAGAACAAAAGTTCTAGGGGTATGTTGCTCCTTTAGAAGTGAAAATAAGAGAATTGAATTCCAAGTTTGATGAGGCAGAATTGATGTTGCTACCTAATATCTAGCATACATATGATGAGGTGAAATCTCTATAAACATGGAAGGAATAGGTGGATACAACTATTGTTTCTCAACCATATCTCATTTGTGAGAATGTTAATATTGATATGTTGAAGAATACTCTCGAGAAACTATCTTTCATCTTCAAATTCCTAGAAGACTTTGATAAAGAAGCCAATTCTATGATGGAAAAGTATGTTCCATATAGGAAGAAGATGGATGAAATTATTGGATTTGATTGCCCTTCCGACAATGAATATGAATTGTGGAAGAATATTTTCATTGATGATCTGGAGCTATAAGTATAAGGATGGAGAAAACATATACATGGTCAAGTATAGTGCATGTCTGACCATAGCGATTGCAATGCATAAGAGATATGTTTCTCTAATTTAAAATTATGATAGGTGAAGTTGATTATTAATGACTTGGACTGAGTGCTGGATGCTGATTTGGATTTTGATCTACCTTTTGCCCTCCTTTTGCATACTTTTTGTCATTTTTCTGAAAAGGATAAAGATGTTGCAATGGTTTCAAGACCATTCTCTTCAAAAAATTGCCTTTTGGAAGGTGCAGGAGTGTCCACTTACTGAAAGAAAACCTTTGTCTCAAATGGAGAATATTCTTTTGTTGGTTGTAACCTTTCCTTGTGGAATGACTAGTATAGATTGTCAAATGAAAATGTGCTATGTGTACTATTTGACTTGAAGCTTGTTTTGCTCCCTTGTTCTTATAAAAGAGAATTCAAGGCCATTAGTGTGGGTCTTTTGTTGAATTCTGGAACTAAATTTGCAAATTGCGAACATAGAGAAAATACATTTTGAGTCTGTATCTTATAGTTTTGAGTCGAGCAAGTAGATTTTGTAAATTGTGTTGTTTCCAAGCATGTTTGAACTAATAATGCAAATATTTTGAGTCTATTGTCTTTCGATCTGTAACATTCATATGAGTTATTAGTGAGAATTTGATCAATGATCCTTCCATTAATGTTCATTGCTACTTTGCAGTGAAGTATGTTTTAATTCTAGCTTTGGTTTAATGAATCAGTTAAAATGCTTTAATTAAAACATGAGTTAGTATAAGTGTTAAGTGGATAGATGATAAGTAGTCGTAGAGTCTGAGAATATGATATGTGAATTGCAATGCAATCTTACAAAGATCATGAATGTTTGGAATTAAAATTACCTCATAGTTCAGTTTATTATGGTTTGACTCCTTGCCTTGAGATAAGACATCGATCTAAAGGTGTTGAGTGCATTTCCTATAGTTCTAGTGCTTTAATTTGAGAACAAATTTTATAAAAAACTCTTGATTGATTTACCTTTGTTGAAGTTTAGTGTTGTATGGTATTCTCAGCTTTAGGTGTTTACTTATTTTAAGGAATTATCGGTTTCTTGAAGGATTTCATCTATTTAGCCTTTGATGGGAATATATCTGCTTTGTTATACAATGTGTGAAATAATTGTCTAGAAGAATTACATGATACACATTGTGGGATCACCCTCCTAGGTTTTGCAGATCCCAAAGTGCAGGAGAAGAAGCATTCTAGCTTCCTCTCGTTCATTGGCCAATAATCCCCTAAGTATTCAAGAATTGAATTTGGCGAATTCATAGATGTTTGGTGAGATCTCCTTGTTTCTTTAAAAACACCAACAATTACTTAGTAAACACTGATGCTTGAGGCACAAAAGCAGTAATGAAACATCACATCACCACCCTATGATGAACTGACTTGATCTAACAACAAGCTAACTAGAATTGCCACCTTACCAAAAGGGACCCCGACCTTTCCACAAGTTCCTATGTGGAAAGGTGCCCGCCCAACCTCTCACAAGATCTATGATATATATATATATATTAATATATTAATAGTATTTATTAATATGAAATTATTAATATAATTAATATTAGATATATTAATATATATTAAGATATTAGTATGACATTAATAATACTAATATATTAATATTATATAACATGCATAATAATATATTATTATATTATATACATGTACTTGATCTCAAAAAATTGTAAGTTTCTAATATACATAATTGATATTCATTTTTCTTTGGTCTTTATCTTAGAAAAATGTACTTTTTCCCAACCCAATCAAAAATTGAAACATGAATTCCACGTATTTCACTTCCTTATATCACATTTTTTTTGTCGCATCACCACTATTTGGACCCCCATGATCCTGCACAAACTCATAATGTGAGTACGTGTTATAATGCACTGATGTTTTTATTTGACATAATGCAAGCATGTTATAACACACTCACATTATGTTTTTCTTTGGAAATTTCCAAGCCTTTGGTTTGGATTTTCCTTGGGCTTCCAACCCAAAATTTTGGAGTGACTTTTCAATGTCTAAAGACATGTTTTTATAAATAGTAAAAAAAATGAAATAATCTCTAGCATGCTCCCGATCAGGTTTGCACGTGTTTCAATGTCAAGTAAAAAATACCATGATTGCATTAAGCTCTCTCTTAGCTTTCTAACCTTGCAATTGTTTTCACTTTTTAAGTATGTCAAGGTTTCATCTTTAATTTCTATTGTTAGTGCATCCATTTTTTTTGAAAAACTAATGCGTGGTATTTTTTTATGTATTTTCTAATTGTTCATCAAAATTTTAAATAAATTAAATTTTTAGAAACTAGATTCCATTTTACACATTTAAAAAATTGATTTTTGAACAATTTTAAAAAATATTAGGGGGAGTTCGCTCACATTTTCTAAGATGTGCAACTTTGAAAATTAGTAAAAAATCATAAATTAATTAAAAAATTAGTAAAAAATTTGGGCATAAACTACATGGTGTTAGTTAACTTCTCACTGAAGAAAACTTTGAAATACTAAAAAAGGTTAACATTATAGGGGGGCCACACTAAACGATATGTTATGTTTTTTTTGAAAAAAATAGGACCACTTTGTGTGGCCCCCCTTTTTGAACCCCTTAATCTTTATCATTTTTTTTAAAAAATAGTAGTTTAAAAAGTAGATTTGGAGCACTATGACTCTTGTTTTCATTACATCTTCAAATTTTGAGTGTAACTATCTTCAATTTATCATCCAAGGTAGCCTTTCTTGATTTCAAAAAAAAAAGTGGCCACTGAAGACCCTTTTTTGATCCCCCATCATTGTCCACTTACCTGTGGACTTCATGCTCAAAATCCTAGCTACAAGAGTGTTAACTATTTGTCAATTATTAGGCACACATGCCAATATTTAAAACTATTCTACCAATCCATAATGATTTTCCAACCAAAATTATTAGAATTAGAATTATGGTGAATAGAATATATTTCTAAAATTTTGACACATTAATGGTCCTTGTTGATGGTTGGAATAAATTATTTGACCATTGGATAAAATGTTTTATGAAACAATTGTTTGGGTGTTGCTTAGATGGTGGTTATGAATTCTTGGCCCTATCATCTTGCAAAATTTTAATTCCTATATTGGATAAATCTTTCCATGGCTAATCTAACATAGTAAATTCCTTAGGATGATGGAAGGAATTCATATGTGTGATAACTATATAGTTGGGATGAGAAATGAAGTGTTCCTAAGTTGCAATGGTGTATTTCATGTGAGCCAGTGGATGAGATTACAACTACCAATTTAGATGGTAAACAATATGTTTGAGGGAATTTCTCGATTTTATTTGTGATAATCCTCAAGAGCATTCCATGTGTCTTTCATCAAGCAATGAATAAATTTAAAATAATAGTAGAAGTGGGACCTGCTGATACTGGGACATTAATATTATCCACTCTACCACGCGTCACAATGTGAAGGATTTTTTAGAATTATTTTTGCTACCTTTGAAAATTCTTGTGCACAATTAGATTTGATTTAACCTAGAGCACCAAATGACTCATTCCTTTCAACATTTATAATGTGTAGTAAAATTGAAAATACCAAAATTAGAATAAGAGTGGGGAGGCTAGTGGATGTTGTAGGGAATCTTTATTGGTCAATCATAAAGGTGAGATGCATTTTCCACCTATAGTGAAGAATTAAATACAATTAACACATTTTAGTTTGGTCTAATAAAAATACAAAATTTGCAACTCTAGTGCTTGCTTGTTATTTTTTATATTCTTTAATTTCAAGGGGTTGATCAAGATGAAGAGCACTCATGACTTAGTCATATGAAAATTTAACAGAGTTTTTTTAATACCAATAACCCCCAAAATTTCATAAAAGGTGGAATAAAAGAATAAACATTAGGTGAAGTTGAAAGATGGAATCCTACAAATTGATTGGAAAAATAAATACACATTTGCAATCACACAGTTGTCTTTTAGCAAAACATAGATCTAAGCTAAATTGTAGTCAACTTGCTAACAAAAAAATATTGCTCTTATATCCCACATTAAATATATTTTATAATCTTCTAACTTTTATATCATTCTTTAATTGTTAAACTAAATATCACTCTTCATTTTATTTAATGTCCATAACAAAAACATAAATTATTCTCTCAATTATATTAATTATTCTAAATTAATTACTATTGAATCCTATTTATTCAACTAACTTAAATAACTATTAATAAAATATTATTTTCTACTAGGAGGAAAATAATAACCTCCCCCATATGACATTTCAATCAATGATACTTTTTTGAAAGTCTAAATAATAGTCAAAAGTTAATATCTAATAATATTTATCCATTTTATATCATACTTTGACCATAGAATGAAATGTCACCCTTTTTTAATTTCCATAACATATATGAATTATTGACTCTTACTTTCCATTTGAATGGGAAAAAAATTCAAATACAGCCTCCCCATATGACATTTCAATAAACACTAAATAATAGTAAAAAACTGATAGTAATGTGTACAAAAGGAAAAGAGTGATGACTTAAACGCCCAAAAATATTAGATTAGTTCGTTCGCCCCTTCTTCCTAAGACCAAATGCTCAATAAAATGTTTTTTTAGGGGAGATCCTTCTTCTTTATATAATTTTAATTAGCATAAATGAACATATGTGTAGGTGTAGTAATTATAAAGTCTTTCGAGAAATTAATTATCTATATATAAAATTTTAAAGTTAATAATATAATTAATTATATATTATTATATAGAAGGAAAGAATATATTTTATATTTTTATTTTAACATTAAATTGATGTTTTAGATATATAATTTTAATATAATTATTATTTTAACATATTTAATCTAATATTTTTCAATTATATATATATTTTTTATTTTGTGTAGTTTCTATTTTTTTTTTATTATCGTAGACTGGATTGTATTTTTAGATAGAATTGAAGGTTCAATCACATGTTTGTTTTTAGAAATTTAAATTTTGGCACTCAATTGATGATTATAGAATCTAATTATTACTTGTTAGTGTGGGAGTGAAAAATTTAAATTATGCATCTAAGGTTATATATATCAAGACATCATTTTAAGACACTTTCACAATACTTAGACTAAAACAAAAATAAATGATGAATTAGAGATCACAAAGTATCAACGAGGATTTCTCAGTTTGTTGGAATTAGTCATTAGTCCTCATTTATTGACTTTAAGCATCCACAAAAATCAAACATCAACAAATTGGCACAATTGTTAAGACACCCGACAAAGACATTTCAATACTATCACCCATTGATTTGCATCAAAATTTAGCAAGATTTAGCCATCACTTCAATGAGATTCATTGCCACCACTTTAATTGCCATTAATTTCCACCCTTTATCTCTCATTTTACTATTAACTCAATCTTCGGGCTTGATTAAGGTGCAAGAAAATCTTAAACATTTGTTCTTATATAGCAAACCCCATGGTACTCTTTAATGCCACCAAGTTTTCCCTATCTCAAATATACATCAAACAAATAGTTTTGTTTTGTATTGAATCAATGCAAAATATTGACTCTAGGAAAATTCATCGACTGAAAATTCACCACCAGCAATTCACGGTCACAAAAAATTCATCGCAAATTGGTGATTTTTCCTTGAGGTGAATTTGTCATGGGTGAATTTTTCGAGGGTGAATTGTTGGTGGTGAATTTTCTAGATGCCCAAAATATTACATATAAAAATAATAAATGGGCAGCCAAGCTGCCGCACAAATAAACTCAATTACAAACTAGCAAAACTATTCCATAACAAACTAGATATACCCCATACAATACAATACAATGCCTTAAATTTTGAATTTAATCATACTTTGAAGCTGTTTGGAGCATAAGGAATCATGTCCTTGGTTGTGACCATTGTTTTGATTATGTCCAATATTCTCTAATCATTAGATCTCAGTCATCTCAACTCTTTAATCCAAAATCTAATTTTAATTATATATTTGAAAATATTTGTTAAAGCATAACATAAACCAAAATCCTTCATCAATTTCAAAATACATAATGCTAATCTCTCATTAATATTTTCAACTTATATTTAATTTCAATCTCTATTAATTCATTTCAATAAATAAATTAAACTCAACTCCTTTACATATCTTAAATTTTAAATATTTAATTAAATGTATATCATTAATTAGACTTGATATATTTATAAATATTCTTTAATCTCAATTATTTAAAAAAATCTAAAAAACAACATGAGTGATTATGCTAGTCCAACATTTCTTTAAAAAACAATAAAATAATAATGTTCTACCATAAACTCAATTTAATGCTGGAATTCGTCCATAGATAATAAATAAAATATTGAAGTCCAATAAATAAAATAAAATAAAATAGAGGTAGTGAGGATATAGCCGTGGTGGAGAGCACTAAATATAACCTATATTTGTGGATCTAGTGCTCACAATACGTTAGAAAACTTGGACTAATCTTGTAATAAATCAACCCAAAATAAAAAATGGAAAATAAAATTTTAAAAAATCTATCAAAACAAAATGCATGAACCTATTTCTCCTCCACTCATTTCGCTTTTAAGTCCAGATGCCTGCATGTTGAAAGCACTCTCATTTTCCACTATAATAGAAATTATACACAAGAAAACGGCCGTTGAAAAGATATATAGAAATTACTCTCTTCCGTTAAATACATGTTTCCGTTGGTTTTTGCTTCACATTTTATAACGCCAGTGTAGGGCAGGTCTCGTGTTCGAATCTCCATCTCACCTGCAACTCCTGTACCCTTGCAGGTTCCAGTTCTATTCTTTTTTGTTTTTGTGTTGATTTTAGTTTGGTTTTCGACTGATAAAAAATCTGCCTGTGTATTTTGTTTGCAGGAATCTTGAAAATGGGAATGAGAAGCTTTGTTTCGGCTCTAAAGTCTAGGTTTAAGGAGGATAAATCGAAGAAAACAGTCTACTTACGAATGGATCGGACGGAGAGTATGAAGGCCGAAGCAAATAGTAAGCGTGCGCAGAAATTGATCGGCAAAACGCTCAAGACTGCTGATAAACCGGGTTTAAAACCGCTTCGGTAGGAGAAGAAATAAATTATGATATGATCTGTTCATAATATTGTAATCCAGGAGTTCACATGAAACGTATGGCTCTATTTTAGTTACTTAGAAAGGAATTTTAATATGATCTGTTCATACTATTGTAATCGAGGAGTTTACATGAAATGAATGGCTCGATATTAACTACTACAAAGAAATGTTTGTTTCTCTCTGTTCTTTTGTTTTGGCTCTGTTTGATTCCTCATCATCTTGTATTATTTCATATTTCCCTTTTAAATATCACGAAAATTGCGTTATAATAGTTGTACTATTTCATATTTCCCTTTTAAATATCACGAAAATTGCGTTATAATATTTGTACTTTCTTCCGGTTTAGGAAGAAATTAATTGGTTTTTCAATTCTTGTATCTGATTTCTCCAAGAAAATTGTTGTTATGAAATGCTGAAGGTCAGAGAATTTGACATGTCTAAAACGCATTTTGTTGAAATCTGCGAAAAGAAATTGTTATGATCATACAGCTCTCCAATGGAAGAATTATTTCAATAATATTAAACACCTACTATTGTTAAGGTAGATTTGCAGCAGTATCAGATAGGGGAGCTGAAAATTCACGCCTGTTGTGATATTTTCTTGTTAAAGTGAGAGATTATCTGTTACTGCTGAAGGTCAGAGAATTTGAAATGTCTAAAAAGCATTTTGTTGAAATCTGCAAAAAAGAAATTTTTAATGATTATACAGCTCTCCAATGGAAGAATTATTTCAATAATCTTAAACACCTACTATTGTTAAGGTAGATTTGCAGCTGTATCAGAGAAGGGAGCTGAAAATTCAATCTGTTCTAAAATATTCTTCTTATGTATCAAACCTAAAATCTTATCGGTCAAAATTCAAGGTTGTTGGAATGAATTTTTCACTTAAAATCTTATCGGTCAAAATTCAAGGTTTTTGAAATGAATTTTTCACTGTGTTTCAGTAATCAAAATATTGTCTTTGACATTTCTGGTCACATTCAATATCATCCCAAAAAAATCTAGAAAGATTATCAATGGAGAAGGTTACTATTATTAATTTTTTCTGAATATTACAAATGAAAGATAATTTTACTGGAAAACGGTTTCATACGATAGAGTTCCTTAAAGTCTGTGAGACCGGTATTCAACTTCTTACTATCTTTCAAGTCAAAAAAAGGCAAAACGCTTACATTATCTTTCTACCCCATAGAAAACCAGTTTTAATTATATTCAAATACCATGTGGCGAAAAGAAATCCTAAATTTATTAGGACTGCACTTGCACCATGAATAGGAATGTCAGCCCCACCAATGTTCGACACAGGGAGGTTTCCACAATTTTCTGTATGTTTGTTTTCACAGAAAGCGACCAGTACCTCACACTACCTAATAAGGCCTATAAAACAAAATGATGCTGAATGATCAATAAAACTTACATTTACTATTTTCTATCAACTGGTTGGTAAAATGTACAAATTACTTTTTAATTTGTGAGTAATATTAAAGAAATAATCGGTAAATGGATACCATTAAAAAACTTAGAAAAAAAATTGATATATAAGAGCCTAAAAATAAGTAATCTCCATTGTTTTGCACGTATGACAGTCAGATATTCTAAAATTGTAATTGTCAGATTAGGACAATATAAACAATTAAACGTCTCCACGTAAAACATAAAAGGACAAAGGCACTGAAAAAGAAAAAGATTAGGTAGAAGTAAAAGGCATGCTCAAAGTCTTCTCCCAAGAATCGTCCAAAAGACCTAAAAACAACACAAAAGAATCGTCCCAAAGAGAATCGTCCAAAAATATCATTATCTAACAATGAAAGTTTGAGGCTTACGCATGCACCTGCAAGACCACATTTAAGTGGGCCCGATTCCCTATAACCTTTTCTCGATTCCGGGTCATCTTTAATGGCCTAAAATAACGGAAGACCTCATGAAGGGAGTGGGTTTCAAACCAAAGGTCTTCTTATATTGTGGTTTATATGCGATTTATACTATATGGGATTGTGTGTTATATTCATAGAGATTACAATTTGTGATTTAAAAACAATTTGATTAATATATTTTACAATTTAATTCTTGTTCAAAATCAAATGCAAGCTTTTAACTTGGACCAATTGTTTTTTAATTTTTAGTTGGAAGAATTCAAGTTGCTAACAAAATCTTTCTAGCTAGTCATGTCTATATCTCTTTTGGTTGGCTTCCTTCAAAAAAATGCTATAATCAACTTACACAATTGATTAGGAGTTTCCTTTGGGCTAAGTGGGGAAATAAGAAAGGGTTTCCTACTTCCTCATGGATCCATTGCATTTAGCCAAAAGACAAGGGGGGGTTGGGAGTCATTGATCCTCTTACTCAAGGCATTTGTCTTACTACTAAATGGATTATAAGAGCCTTGGATGAGGATGCTCCTTGGAAACATTTGGTTCACCATCGAATACATATTGTTACAACTAGTCTTCTTGGGACTTGGTTAATTGGAGGGGAAAACTTCTTATGGCTCCTTTCTTCAAGACTCATGGCTCTGCCCCATTTAACAACATCTAGACTGCTTGGTGGATAACTTCACAAAGACTATCTTGGTATGATCAATCTTTAAGTCATGGTCTAAGTTTCACATCTTTTTCCATTTGGTGGAATTGGTTGGTTCAACAAGATAATGCTCCTCTTGTAAAGATCAAAAATATTAAAGGAAGATACTTGTTTAAAAAAGGCATCCAAATGTTATGTGATATGTGGGACTCAAATAATTTTAATTGGAAGCCTTGAAAACTTCTCAAAGCCTAATTCAAGCTTTCTCCAGCGGCCAAAGATGTTATTCTAAAAATTCAACAACTTGTTATCGCTGAGCTAGATCATGCCTACTATCTACATCTTGCCATGATAACTTCTTCAAAGGCTGGAAATGGCCTAACAATTGTAGTTTCCAATGCTTTCTAATCAATATTGTCTATCGAATACTCATGTCCACTGACAGACTGTCGTTAAGTACTATCGCTTTAGTTGAAAAATGCATCAAATGTATCAATCAGGGAGTGTTTGGAGGCTATATGCAATAGGAAAAATCTTGACTAACTCTCTCAGATTTTTTGAATGCTTAGAACATTTGAAAACAAAACTTAAACTAAAAATCCATTAAACTAGAAAGCGTAAAGCTGTTTATACTGAAAAACATGAAATTATTAAGCTAGAAAGCATAAAATGATTAAACTAGAAAGCATGTAATGATTAAACTAGAAAGCCTGTAAATTATTGAGAAAAACATGCTTGCAATAAAATCGTAACAACCATCAACTAACATCTAACTGTTAACAGAAAACAAAATTAACAACATACAACTAGGGTGGATGCTCCAAAATTTTAGATAAACATAACTAAAGATTATAAACTCAAACTACAACCTATAGGAATAACTTAACAGAGCTTGACACATGCAAATAACATTCATTCACACTTATCATGCACATAATGAAAATAACTGAAGTGAAAATGAAAATACTTTGTCTATCTATTCTACGATTCCCTCAAGTGGCCAACTCTTGAGTACTACTACGCTTAACTCAGATCACATGAACTTCTGTAACTTCAAGATTAATCCATCCAAGATAATTCCATCGCACAATACTAATAACTCAGAATGAGACTAGGAAAGCTTATTTTATTCATATTAGAAAAGATGTAACACATAGACATAATTCAAAAGTACATTATGACAACATAACAATATCCAATATGCATTGTTTCTGGTGGTTACATATTTATACAAAAATGCTAACAAAATCCTAGATTTTAGATGGTAAAAATCACCATTGAAAAAGTCTTCAATAGATTTCAACTAACCACAAACTTAGGTCCATAACATAAAAGGGTGATCCCACAATACTGGTCTACAATTTTTGGCCAAACTGGACACTAAACTGATTTTTTCTAACTAAATCTTCACTTTCGAGCACCTATAGTGGCTAAACCATGAGAAATTTGAAGATGATGCAAACTAGTGATTTGTGACATTTTGTCTGTAGATTCTAAATATATATTTTTCAAAATTTTAGGAATTAGATTGCACTTCTTTTTCCATCTCCTTCAAAAACTAGTTTTTTAGTAAACACCATTTTTAAGGAGTGATGCTCACTGTATACAACATAACTTTTTTTCCATGAAGGATAAAATTCTATTTTTTTCAAATTTAGATTTGTAACTACGATATCTAGTTCATGGAATTGGTTTCATAGCATTTCATTGAATATTTTTTCCTTAATCAAGTTTCAAAGTCAAACCAATTACAATTCAAACATAGACAGACCGTATACAACATAACTTATTTTTTATGTATCGAAATTCAATTTTTTTTGTTGGATCAAGGGCATCAATATCTAGTGCACTGATATTTTTCATTTTTTTTTATAATCTACTATTTTTCTACATGTGCAGAACAAAGAGTTTGATTTTCAAAGAAAAACCTATGTTTAATGAAACTAAAAAAGTAAATACATAATAAAACCAAAAATTATTAAAATTATATTTGTTGGATAGCTCGTTCTGAGGACTACCATCATCCAGTTGTGTTTGTGAAGCCTCCTCCATTTTCATCCTCAACTCGAGCTTCAAAGGGAAATTTTTTGGAGATTTTTGGTGCTAGAGGGGGAGAAGGGGGAAAAGGGGAATTCGAGCAAACCTAGGTTTGAGCGAACCCCTTTCCACAAAGTTTTCTTTTGTTTTTTTCCCAGGAAATGAGAACTATGGTGGGACCCAACATTTAATGGGTTCACTCGAATGGGGGTTCTAGCAAACCCCCTTTGGATTTGCTTGAACCAAATGTTCGTTTGAACCCCCAAAACCAAATTTTTTTCCATAGGGTCATTTTTTGCAATTTTCCTTCCTCACTGGAATTGTAAACTAGCTTAGTGGGTTTACCCAAAGCATTTAAAAGGCTCGGAGAGAAGCCATAAAGTTTGTAAAATAAATAAATAGAAAGCATTAAAATACTCGATCCACTATGCACTTCCTAAAATTTTAACACCTAGACTTCCAATGCTTATCTTCAACTGATTTGAAGTTTGATTTAAATCCACTTGGCTATGCACAATGACTGGTTGTACCTAATGACTTGCATAATACTAAAAACTGATGGAGCTCCCCAAAAAAATTGCAATTTCTGAGTATCCCGTGGACTTAATTTGCATTAAGCTCTTGTCCCCATGGTTTGGATAGGGTTTTGGCTTAGAAAACCCTTAGTCCTAATTTTATGTTGACTTGCCCTGTCGACTTCTCGTTCTTTAAGTTGTAACTTGAGCCATCGTATTCGTTTAGCCACCTACCCCTTTTGGCTTAGAGCGCCGGTCATCTAGTTTGTTGCCAACTTTAATATTTTCCTAAAGTCAGGCTTTAATATTTTGCTCTTAAATGACTTAAGCTTAAGTCATTCATTCGTGAAGGTGAAATCATCATTGGCCTAACAATGGCCCCTTCTTTAATGCTAACCTTGCCGTATGTGCAGGTTTAGAGATTTGAGACCGTGGGAAATTATCTTGGTCGTACTCCGCCAGCTCGTGGATGTTAAATGCTAGCCGGTTATGTAGTGCGAGGATAGCGAGATGAGGACGTGTGTCCTCATACGGACATGGGGCCCAATTTCCACTATCTGGCTCACCGCCTGTGGTTCCAAACTGACGGTGCAGATCAATTGCGGGGGCTAATCTCTGTCGTTCCCCACTACCTCGCGAGGAGAAGATGAATGCTTGTTAAAGGCTGTGAGAGTGGGATTCTGACACGCAAATTAATCCATCAGTCTGTGAGATGGGTGAAACTCGCTGACGGGTGAGTTGTCATTTGATTTGGACGAACTATATTGGCTGAAGAAAAATGAATAGAGAATTGCTAAAATTCAAACCTAGTTAGCTCAATGTGAGCCGTTTGATTTACCATCTCATCAAAAGATCGATGGCTAACATTCAAAATTGAAAAATAGGCATGTGATAGTCATTTAGCTCTACAACCAACAAATATTAATGGGATGGTCTTTACAAGAGCGATCAAATTGATTTTCGTGCATGTGGAGACTTAATTGTCAGTAATCATGAAGTATGATATGTAGATTTCCATGCACTTGCGAAATAAATAGTGATAATATGCATGCCAACAAATTGCCACCATTTTGTGCATGTGTTTTCTCCGGGTATTGATGGTTGTTATCATTACGCCACTCGATAAATATAGGATGGAATAACTGCTAGTTGTATCATTTGCACTTAGCAGTTGAAAATTCTCTGAATTGAAGCTAAGTGAATAGTATTCAGTTGTGAGATCGAGAAACTATCGTGCAGTGAAAATGAGCAAACCAGTTGCTTCTGTAGGACTAATTAGAAGGTTTTCTAGACTAAATTTACATAAACCCCATGATGATATTCCTGAACAAGCTTTGGCTATAGAGGACAAGGCTCTTGTTAACAAGTTCGTGAGTGCACCTTCAAGGTGTAGCATGAGATTGATTTTCTAGGGACCTGCTACTGGAAAGATAGAGGATAAAGGCAAGGGACTGACATAATTTATTGTCAGAGCTTACAAGAAGGTGAGATATGGATGCGGTTCCTTTAGGCGGAAAAATTTGCCCATTGACGTCACATATAGCTCATCTAAAAGTGAAATGGAGACAGACTTTCACTATCACCAGTATCTCGCGAACTTGGGCCGAGCACCGTCCTTGGGAATAGAGGTATTATTTGTTCTGCCTTTGGCTATCAAGTCTCCAAGCGAGCGAGATGGTTCTGTGCTTAAAAGGGACAAAGAAAAAAATGGATTTGAGGTTTCTTCTCCATATTTCGCGACGACATAAAGTGGGCACGTGTATCGTGGACTGGGTGCTAGTGGTGATAAGTCTTTTGGTCAGTGAAAAGGTGGTGTTTGGGATGAGAAATTTTGTGTTGTTTGATGAATTTATGTGGTAGTTACTTTTTCTCTGCGTGCGTGGATGGTGCTTTTGGGGTGTTTGGTGCTGACTACGTGCCTTCATGGTGATGTGGACATTGAATTTGTTGCTTACATGGTGACTAAGGGAAATTTTGGTGGCACTTTACATTTCCCTTTTGATGGCGATTATAATTTTGGTTTTCCCCATTTTCAGCGTGTTATTGCAAGATCAACATGTGGAGAATTTTGAAATGCAATTGAAATTTGAGTTGAAATGAAATTTTTGTAATGTAATATGCATTTCAAGCCAAAGGCTTGTCTGCTCCCTTGCACTATAAAAGGGAATTCAAGGCTCATTTGCAGGGGTTTTGGTCTTAAGTTTCGAGTCGGGTATGTCTGGGTAGATAATTGAGTATAGAAAGGAATTAATGAATAGAGAAGATAACTTGTTTTGGCTCTGAGGCATATATATAATGATCTTAAATGATTTTATAGTAATGACTGATATCAAAACAAATCTATAATTCTAGTGCATGTACTCTCCTTCTAAAGGTCATTGCAAGTTTTGAATGAAATATTAAGCATATCTTTGTTCATCTTCAAATGTTTGTTTGAATGTATGTCTCTTTTCTTGCTTTGATTCAAGGAGTCAATTAAAATGCTTAAATAGAGCCATAAACTTGCAATAATTTACAAAGGATTTGGTAAGCAGTCATGTATTAGAAATTGTGAGCTCCATGATGCAATGTATTGTGAGAGTTTTCCATTATTATCATAATTAAATCATTTCTATATTACTGGATATTGTGTATGTGACTCTGATGCCCAATTTGACAAGACACTGGTCTCTTTGTTAAATATTTACATAGAGGTGTATTAATTGTCTATCTAGTCACCGATTTGAAATCAAAATATAAATTCATTTTAAAATTTATCAATCATGAGGCATTTCTGTGAAGTATTTTGAAATAACCCTTGGTTCCTAATGAGTGGGTCGTAGTTTGCTCAAAGATAAGCCAGTCTTTCAGTAATGCATGACATGTATTTTCTCCTCATAGGAATTGATCTGTGAATTAGTGTGTTCTACATGTATAAGCCAAAGTGAACACAGTAGGAACACCCTCCTAGGTCTCACAAAGCCTAAAGTGTAGAAGATTTCAGTCTTCCACTGAATCAAGTGTTAGTTGGGCATTCATTTTAAGGGTCTTGAGTATAGGAGTTGACTACTCTTTATAGATTCCTTAGGTGTACTGGAAAAAAACAACAAAAACTATACCATTTGTTAGCATTGGTCAACTTATTTCAATCAATTTTAGGAAATAAAGATTATACATTTTTTCACAGAAAGTAAGCAATTACTAATCCTAAAGATAAACAATTGGTAGGGTAAAAGTAATTGGGAGAAATAAGGAAGGGTATTTGGTTGTTTATATATATGAGGTTATTTATACCTCATCACTTCTCCCTCTCCTAGGTTTGAGTAGGTCCTCTTTCTCTTTGTTGTGTCCAATGTCTTCAATTTCTCTTGTTCTTGTTTAACTCCTCATACTTAGCACTGAGATTGATCATATAAATTGTCTGCTTCTCTGTCCAAATCTTCATGATTTCTAAGGAAACCTTCATTGAGTAGGTCCTCTTGCTCTTTGTTGTGTCCACTATCTTCAATTTCCCTTGTTCTTGTTTAACTCCTCATACTTAGCACTGAGATTGATCATATAAATTATCTGCTTGTTTGTCCAAATCTTCATGATTTCTAAGGAAACCTTCATTGAGTCTAACCCTTTTTTTCCATGAATGAAAGTTTTTAAAGTTCTGATCTTTAGTAACATGCACTAGAGGTGGTGGCGAAAGAAGTAATGGGGGTCTATATCTCATTCCCAACTAGTCAATTTTAAGTTGTTGTAGAATATCTGTCAAGGCCTCTGCTCTTTTGTAGGACCACTTAATTTTAGTAGGTGAAATCACCTCTCTTCTTTTAAGGTGCATGGGAAGAAGAGTGTACCTCTCTTCACAAGCATGCCAAGCTTTTCCTATCAATTCTGGGCCTTGGATTTTAAATTGCTCAAAACATAGTCGAAGGTTATCATTATACTTACTTTTCACACTTTCTTTAATCTTAATGCTTTGGAACTGTGCTTTAAAAGCAGGAGGTTTCCTATGAAGGTACCACATTTGAATTCCAACAGTATTTTTTTCCTATGCATATTCTCTTGTCCTTTCTTGCCATTGAATTTGGTTTTGCAGGGTGGACAAAAATGCCTAAGTTGAACTTCACCAACAAAGAAATTAACATAGAAATCTGTATATCTCTCCAAAAAAAATTATGAATAAAGAATTCACACAACAAATCCTATTGAGCAGGAGTTGATTCTTTGAATGTTTTCACAAATTCTTTATCATCCAGGTCATGTGGTTGATTGCATGAAATTCTTAATAGTTTCCATCTTAAGAGTTTCTCATTTAAAAAAAATGGAATATAGTCTAGATGGCCTTTTGCAGGCTAACAATAATTCAACAATCTGACAGGCATCTTGTTTAGCTTGATAGACCTTGTCATATGACTCTTTTAACATGACTATTTCCTTTTTCAATCTAACATTTTCTATACCTTCTTGTCTCAGAAAATAACATCTGTCTATCCGTGCAACTCGAATGAAGGTATATGAACTTGGAACCATTCCATTACGGTTGGTTCATTTTTTATCTCTTTGGACTCCATTTTTGGTTTGACATTAATCTCCTACAAATCAGGTGTTCCAACTCAACAATTTTGCTTAAAGATGCATGGAGCTTAGATTTTTATTTTTCCTTTTCTTCTTCAAAAGTAGTAAATAATTGCATAAAATTATCTGTTAAACTTTTAATTTGTCTGTCCTTTTCAGAAAAATATGTCACATACCTTTTACTTTCCTCATTCCATTGTCATACCTAAAATTGCAATTGTTCAATAGTCTTATCTTTTTTTTCTATTTGCATTTTAAAATTTTCAATTTCCTAGTCTCTCTTCTTTAAAATTGCAGTGTGTACTTCTATCTCTTCCTGTTGTTGATTGATTTTTTCTTTATTTCCCTGCAATTGACATTTCAATTGAGCAATTTTTGCTTTGAATTTATCTAGCTCCATTTCTCTGTGATCAAATTCCTCAACCCTTGTATTAGTATAAAAAGGAAAATTGGGGATTTCTACATCATCACTAATTACATTTTCCTCATTAGGTACCTCAAATGAGCCTTGCTCAGTAATATTAGCAATTAGGGGAGATAACCATCCTACAAAATCATCCTCAACATCCAAACAATGTGGTGATTATTCCTTTTATTCTTCTTGCCCTAACTGGGGTGGTATACTCTCCTTCTCAGCTTTAGGGAATTCATTTGTTGGCTTTGCACTTTCTTTTGTTACTTCCTCACTAGGCTGAATCTCTGTTTCTAGTGACTGTGCTTCAGTATTATGCCTTTTATTTTTAGGGGCATTCAATTTATCACAAGCTATAGTGTCACTAAGTTTAGCTGATAACCTTTTACTTCTCCTTAAAGGAGGAGTTGTTTGCAATGTTACTTTAGATATATCTTTTTCCTCTTGCGTGGAGGTTCTTCCTCATATCTTGAATTTATGACTTCTACATTTTTTGGGTGACCTGGGGTTTTTGAAACATTAAGTAAACTTTCTGACGCTTCGCTATTAGGAGCTATTTTGGCCTGTTGGGATTCAAAAGTTTCTTGAGGTTTAGATGAAGGCTCTTCCGCATTTTGTGTTGCCCGCTCAGATGGTTCACCCTCTTCAAGGTGTGTTTGGGTCTCTGTATTTTGAAAGTTTTGTAGATTTGTTTTTCCATTTTCTTTCCGTTTTCTTATGAAAATGATATTTACAAATTAGGTGAATGAGGCCATGATGCTTAAGGGGTCCTAAACCTATTTTGAATTTTTCTATCATATTGGAAACAAAATCACAAAGAAATATTGATAGATTAACCCTAAGTGTAGGGTTTTCGACACCATGGTGCAAATGGGTAAGTAGGCAGAAAGGTGGACCTACAATTACTAAAACTTGTCCTTCAAAAGTAAAATATTTGATAATCCAGGTCACTACTGTTCATCATGGATCTGGAATGGAAATTCTCTGAAATCCTTTGTTTTTCCCTCTAGTACTTACAATTAACTAAGGTTGGGATTCCCCTTCTCTATGAAAGAGCTCTACTATTTTCTGATATGTTATATTGGTGGTCTATGAAAAATTAATACCTTTATTTTCAAGACTAGAAAGATGAGAAATGATCTTAGGACTTACCTAGAATCACTTTCCATGCACTATAAATTGTCCATTTATGAAATTCTTCGCAAATTCCTTCACTAGTTGCTCATTGTGTCCCTCAAATCTCTTTATGAACTCGGACAGCCACCCCACTCTCTAAAAAAATACTGAAATGCTGCTTAATGCCAATAATTTATCTACTGAAGATGGCTTAGATATTTTTTAGTGCCCCCCATACTGTATTTGTCTTATAGCTCTGCTCATTTTTTGCTAAAATGTTGTGGTGCTAAAAACTGTGTCAACAAAACTGAATTACAAAGTAAAGAAAATATAAATTTCAATTACTTGTACTTAATACAATCGATAGGACAAGAGTTAATTGCTGCATTTGAGCTTCATTATACTTTCATGATGACTTTGCATGGGAAAAAGCACCAAAATTTCCATACTTCAAGCAAACACACAATTGCATAGTTTACTAAATTTGGAAAGAGGATGGTTCATGCCAATTAATTTATCTTTATTCAAAATAATTACCTAATTAAAGAAAAAATTGTATGTACCTTACATCCCATCATTAATTCAAAAATCACTTACCTATGCTAACCTAATGGTGTAATTGTATGATTTAGCGAGGGTGGCAATGAATTTATTATGAATGCGGATGGGATAGCTAATTAATGGAAGAGTTATTATGATGAAAAAGTTATCATAATAATTTTAATTTATTATGATAGCATATGGTAATTTGTAGGGTGAATGGTATTGTAGGATGTGGATTCCAAGGAAATGACAAAATTTAATAATGGGCATGTGTATGAAACTGGAAAAATCAAATCATTTGTATAGGAAAATAATTTACAAAAATCTGGAGCATCACTGGAAGATGTGGCCGGGGTGAAGGATGAAAAGTTCTAGAGCATGCTGAGAGATGCACCCGAAGTGAAAAAGTGAAGTGGCAAAATTTTGGAGCATTGATGAGAGAGGCCACTAGAGTGAAAAATAAATTTTTGGAGCATCGCAAAAAGATGTCGTTGGAATGTAGCAACAAAATTTTTGGCGCATCATCAAAAGATGTAGCTAGAGCAGCAACCAAAAATTTATGGAGCGTTTATGAAAAATGCCTCTAGAAGGAAGAAATAACAAAAATTTCATAGCATTGCTAAAAGATGCATCCAAAATACAATAAGAAAATGTTTGGACCATTGTTGAAAAAATGCCACTAGAAAAAGGAAGTAGAAAGAAGAAATTTGGACTTAAACTTTTCAGAGCATCTTTGTAAGATGTAGCAGACCACAAGAATAAAACAAGGTGTAGATACCTAAATTTGACAACTTCCATATGGTCAAATTTTTCTACTCTCTTCGTCCCTTTTGTCAATATTAATTGAATAATTGATTTAATTAATATTTCATTTTCTTCCTAAAGTTCCTAAAGTGTTTAAGTGAAAAATTAAATAATTTACTTTATCCCCTTTGCTTCTCTAAATTAAATAAATATATCAATTTATTTAATTTAGTCATTAAGTCTTTTTAAATCAATTTTTAATTTCTTCTTTTTCTCTCTTTGTCACATCTTCCATAACCCTCCCCTAATCTGGATTAATGTAATTAATTCATGATTATGATGTGCACACCCTTAATATGGGATTAATGTCACATCCTCCATATTTTTCCACTTGCCTCTAATATTTTATTAATCCTCCAAAGAATGTGTTTGCACAACCTTAATCAAAGTCATTAGCCACATTTAGCATACCCTTTTGGTCAACCTCTTACATATCCCATATTTGGCATTGACCCTCTTTCCCATGTGAATTTTTAATTCACATTTATTCACCCTAGGTCCCTCTCTTCCCCATGTGAATTTTTAATTCACATTTATCCTTCCAAGGCTTACCTTATCCCCATGCAACTTCTAGAACATTTGACTTGTCACATCACTCACATGTGGAAAATTCCCACCTTTTTGAAAACCCTCTCTTATCCACTAGATTCTCCCAAGCATGTGAATTTTAATTCACATTTATTTCTCCAACTACTTTCTTATTCCCCATGGAGATTTTTTGAGGAATTATAAAATTCCTCAAATGTCATTTTCACTCTCACTTGGGGACAAGAAGTTCTTTTTTGAGGAAATCTTCTCATCTTCCAAGGTACTTATCCTTCCTCCACCTCACTTACACATCATCTCATCCTAAACCACTTCACCCTCCACATGTCAAGATGTGAGGGCTTGTGAATCCTTAACTCACCATAGCCCTTCATCTTGGCCTTGGTGGCTTAATCTCAATTGTTGAATTCTCTAGAGAATTCAAATTCTTCTATAAATACCCCCCTTTTCTAATGTATTTTACAACACTTAGCCATTTGCACCCTTATGATACCAAATTTCTCACTCAATTTGCAAGCATTATCTTAGCCATTTAGTCAAGCCACTTAGTCTTTAGCATTAAAATTTTATCATATTGTTCATCTTGCAACTAGCCATCTCCATAGCCATCCAAGGAGCACACAAACTTTCAAATATCAAGGGCCAACCAAGGGATTCAATAGCACAAAGGTATAATTATTTACAATCATTATTTTGCTATCTTTCTTTGTGTTATCATTCCTTAGGCTAATCTTTGAGGTGTTCCTTGTGTTTTCTTTATATTGCATTTTATTTATTTTGCACCTTTAGGATAGGATAAACTCAAGGCTTCACATTTTTGGCATGCTCGGTGGGACCCACAAATAGGTTCCTTCATTTCATGTTTGTTGTTGTTTAGTTTGTTTGCAAGTTCAGGTCGCAGTGGGGCGGACTTACCCTGGAGAGGGGCAGACCTGCCCTCCAGTTTATTGTAGAGGGTCAGACTTTCCCTCCAGTGTGCTGCAGTGGGGCGGACCTTCCCTACTTTCCACTTTGTTTTCTAACATTTGACTACAGTGGGGAAGACTTGCCCTAGTTTTCATGTTATTTTCTGACATTTGACTGTAGTGGGGCGGATTTGCCCTAGTTTTCTTGTTGTTTTCTAACATTTGACTACAATGGGGTGGACCTGCCCTACTTTCCACTCTATTTTCTAACATTTGACTATAGTGGGGTGGAATTGCCCTAGTTTCCATTCTATTTTTGACATTTGACTGCAGTGGGGCAAACCTACCCTAGTTTTCATGCTATTTTCTGAAATTTGACTATAGTGGGGCAGACCTACCCTAGTTTCCATTCTGTTTCTGACATTTGACTGTAGTGGGGTAGACCTACCCTAGTTTTCAGCACTGTTTTCTAACATTTGACTATAGTGGGGCAGACCTGCCCTAGTTTTCATGCTATTTTCTGACATTTGACTACAGTGGGGCGGATCTTCCCTAGTTTTCATGTTGATTTTGACATTTGACTATAGTGGGGCAGACCTGCCCTAGTTTTCATTCTGTTTTCTAAAATTTGACTATAGTGGGACAAACTTGCCTTGGTTTTCATGTTGTTTTCTGACATTTGATTGTAGTGGGGTGGACCTGCCCCAAAAAAAAAATTGTGAAGGGTAAAAATAGTCATTTTAGCTTTGTTTTGTCTCACTTTTTTTTGCTCTTTTCAGGTTCTAACCCCCTAACCTTGTTTTTTTGGGGGTATATTTGGATTTCTTGCTAACATTTTGCAACATATTCTTGTAATTGACAAAGAATGACAGTTAAAACAACTAACACTTGCTTGTAGGGCCATCTGTTTGTTCAGATTTTAAAAGATTTCCTTGCTATTTTTGTTAATCTAGGAACATAGTTAACAAGGGGGAAGTAAAATTCACTATTTGCTTTGTCTATAAGTCTATTTTTTGTGTTACCCAAGGGGGGAATTAGTTTTTTTTGCTTTCCCCTTGCACTTTATGTGAGCCTGGTGAGTAGCTGGAAACGATTAGTGCCTTCTTTTTAGAGGGACCTGATTGGAGATTTCATCACCCCAAGGGATGATCTCAACCATGCGTATTGGCGAGGGTATAGAAAGGGGGGAGAGCCAAAGCTGTACCCCAATCTAGTCACGTTGTGTCTGGCGAAGCGTTGAAGCTAGGGTGATACCTAGATAAACATGAAGAGTTGGTATGAACCTTTCAATATCTCACTGGGGTTCTCGACTCATGCTTGTGATGGGCTGGTGTTCACAGTTGTGCCTCATGTACCAAGAGTATATTGAGGAATCCCTAGAAGCCTTGTGCATCCTAGATTAAGACCTTTGTTGGTCATACCCTTAACACTTTAATCATAGGATTGTGCTTGTTTGAAGTGTCTTCTTGTGATAAATTAGTAATTTTTTTGATAAGTTAGCCTTATTGTTGTCATTTAAAGTCCTTGCCATAGTCATTTCCATCTAAACCAAGTTCCTATTTATCACAGAGGGGCGGACTTTCCCTGACCTGCTCCATAGTGGGGTGGACCTACCCTAACCTGCTCTATAGTGGGGTGGACCTTCCTTGCAATTTACTATAGAGGGGCGAACCTGCCCTATAGAGGGTAAAACCTACCCCCCTGAATAGTCAATTTCACTCTATTTAACCATTCCAAGCCTTCATTTGATCATTCCAAACCCCCGTTTAACCATTCAGAATCTCCGTTTAACTATTCCAAACCTCCATTTAACTGTTCCAAGTATCCGTTCACCCATTCCGTTAATCTGTCCACCCATTCTGAACATCCATTTCCATTTCTGATTACACATTTCACCATTTTGGGAACCAATTTTATTGCCTATAGATCTCGTTCCACCAGTTTCTAGTAATACCATTTCACCATTTGTTAAACTCATTTTCCCGATTTAAACAAAAACCAATTGGGAACTGGAAACCTTGTCATTTGCTGTGATCTAAACATTTGTACTTTCCAAAAGATCAGTTAGACATCACCCCCATCATATAGGAGCCTTTAGATTATCTTTAGTTTGCATCCCTCATCATCTTTCAATTCAAATCTCTTAAACCTTGTTTTAGAAGTTATTACCCAAATTGATCAAGGTGTTTAAACTCAATTGCCATCTTACATATCAATCATTATCTTCAACCCAATCAATCTGCTTCTGTCCTGAGGCAGATTCAGTGTTGAAAGTCAACATCCTCGGCCCAAATCAATCCATTTCCATCTTGAGGTGGGTTCGGTACTGCAATCTATCCTTTAATCCGATCAACCAATGCCTTAAGTCACCTAGGGTGATTTCCAAAATTGGGTTTAGAATCGTTTCCGTCAATAAATCCAATCAATCCCAATCATCTAATCTAAATCCAATCATCCAATTAATCCTATCCAATCCCATCATCCAATTAAGCGATCTTTATTCAATCCAAAACCATTTTCCACCTAGGAAATCCTTGTATAAAATCTAGTCTCAATATAATCCGCTCATAGTTCTTTTGCATGCCCGTTCAAACTAGATCACAGACTAAGAAACAAATGGCTGAACAACAAGCCGAAGGTTCCCAACTGAATATGCCTCAAGATCCAAATAATGCAACAAGTATCTCACAAGATCCTAATATCCCTCGAGATCCCCATAATGGTACATCATCACAGTCCAACACTAACGTTCAAAACACATCGCCACCTGGAGACGAGAACATGGTCAATTAGCTCAAACTCACACTCGAGGAACATTTTAGTAACCCCACCAATGCGTATATGACAGATCACCTGCTTGAACAACATAGGGAAGAAATCTTGGCCCACCTAATTAAAAAAGTTGTCAAACCTCCATCGGGTGTTGACCTATCCAAATATGGAAATTCCACACCCAACATACCCCAAGGTTCACAAAATGCACCGGGTGATTCATACATCCCCAATGTTCCTCTAGTGGAGGGTTGGTATCAACCTGAATTTGACAACGCCATCCTTCACCATGTTAATAATCCACCACATGCCCCAATCTTAGTTGCGGGGGATCCTCAAGTATCTAACCCCAAAAACCCTTTTTCCTACGGCATGCCGCAAATTATTCCACAACACCCGCCATTAATGTTGACTACACCACCCCTTTCGAATCAACCTCCAATAAACGATGGGGGCAACCCTTTCACCACCTTGCCTCCACCTCCTGGGGCCACCAATCTACCACCATCTCCATTCACATCCCAACAACCTCTACAATCTAACATACCACCTCAATTACCTCTGAAAGGTACATCCCAACCAAATGTTCCTATTGTCACCCAACAAACTCCTTTGCAGAACGCCTCTACATCATCTAAGGCACCCCATCAACAAAAACCCTTGCATAATCCTTTGATTTTATCACAACAACCACCACACCAATTGCAAGGAAATCCATCTCGACCTCCCATCCAGACTATATCCTTGTTGCTCATATCCATTTTACGTCCACAAGTTCAATCGTAACACAATATCCCATCTTGGCCAACACAATGGCCGATATCACATCAACAACCTCCCGAACATTATTTCTATCATAACTAGCAACAGTACCAACAACATCCACCCTATGTGGCCTCCCAACAGTCGCAATAGTACTCCCAGTACCAGCAGTCCAATCCGCAACACTCCATTCATGCTCCTCAACATTATGCCACAAATCCTTATTAGACTAATTTGTACTATACCTTGCAACAAAAACTCTTGTACCAAAAAACACCCTCGGCATACCAACAAAGGACACCATCATATGACTATCAAAATCCATATCTCAACCTTCAAACAATCTCTCAACAAGATCCTTCGTCATCCTACTATCCATATCCATCCAACCCATCTACCTCAACTCCTATGCCACCAATCAACGCAGATCTGATAGAAATCAAAGCTACTTTGAAATATCTCCAAGTTGGGACTGGTAAGCAATCCTTCAAATTTGAAGATACATGTCCCTATCCATTTTACCCTTCCATCTCATTGATTCCCTTCCCAAAACACTTCGAGATACCAAAATTCGACAGATACAAAGGAAACAAGGATCCTAAAGCCCACATGTAATATTTTTACTCCTAGTGCTAGGAGGTTATGGATAATGACAACTACCTCTTGCATCTCTTCCCACAGAACCTGACAGGGTATGCCCTAGATTGGTTTATGGGTCTAGAGTGGGGATCCATCAAATCCTTCGCGGATCTTTCAAAGAAATTTGTTTCCTACTTCTCCTTCAATCTCGAGAAGGATAATGATACCTTGGATCTGCTCAAGGAGAAGCAACGTGAAGGCGAAAATTTTTCCAACTACCTGCAAAGGTGGCGTGGGTTGGCAAGCCAAATTAAAACCCCTCTCAAAGAGAAAGACATGGTCACTCTCTTTGTTGAAAATTCACATCGCGACATGGCCCATAACTTCAAGCTGCATTGTGTCACCACCTTCACTGAGATAGTGGAGAAAGGACCCATCCTTGAATGGACCCTCATTGCTAAAGGGCATGTCAAGATACACAATCATGACAGAGAATGGTCATTCGGAGATAAGTCAAGCTACTGGAATAAGAACAAGAATGTTGTGAATGATGGTGTCACCGACACTAAGCATGTTCAAGTAGCTAGTACCTCTTAGAGGCAACAACCTGCTTCTAACCAACCATCTTCCCAAAAAATCATATAAGTACCACAGGGGGCACCTCGCCCCCCTCAATAGTTAAACCAAAACAATCAAGGGAACATCAAACGTCAGTTCACTCAATTAGGAGAACCCCTTAGTGTTGTTTTCAACAAGCTTGTGCAAGCTAATTATCCAATCACATATCCTGTAACAAAGCCACCCGATGAATCTAAGCCTAAACCAACTTGGTTTAAATAAAACAAATACTATGAGTTTCACAAGATTAAAGGGTATACCCTAAACAAGTGTCAGAGTCTGAAAAAATATATCCAAGATCTTATAGATCGAGGAGATATTCATGTGGATACCAATCAAGCTTCATTTTCTAATGATCAACTACAGATTTACCAAAATTCCTTCCCTAACCATAATCAAGGCACAAGCATGTCCACTAACAATCCCCAAAACAACAGTACAAATAACATAAGTTATAAGAATGTTCCCCTCAATTACGATGGCATTGTCCATTACATTGAGCAGGTGGAACCCCATGTATCCATGATACATGTGAAAGCTAAAGATCCCTAATGTCCTGTTGCTACCCGAAGAACCCACATTATTGTCCCTATAGCCTCTACATCCACCCAACAAAATCCAGTGAATTCTTAGTATAACATTCTTGATCACTTAGGAAACTCCTGCTCATATCTCAATTTTGGATCTACTTAAATCTTCTCCCGTGCATCAAGAGATCTTGAACCGAGCTTTACAAGAAACCCAAGTGCCTAACGACATTGAGCCCACACAATTCCAAGCTTTAGTAGGACATCTAGCTCTATCCTACTAGTTATACCTTAGCCAAATGACATGCCTAACATTGATACCAACCATAACTGTCCCCTACACATCAAATTCTTGGTTGCCCGTCATAAATCAAAAAGGGTCTTGGTAGATAATGGCTCTGCTCTTAATCTATGCACTCTAAACTTCATAAAGTAGATGGGGTATACTCAAGTGGACCTAAGTAATCAAATCATTACAATCAAGGCTTATGATAATGCAGAAAGAGATTATGAAGGAATTGCCAGTCTTCCCATCTAGGTTGGACCCGTGATTTAGTACACTACATGTCAGGCCCTTGATATGGACTTACCATACAACCTTCTCCTCGGCCACCCATGGCTCCATGCCATGCAAACCGTCCCCTCCACATATCATCAATGCCTAAAATTTCTAGTTAATTGACAGGAGGTCATCATTTATGCTGACCCACAACCATTTGAGTACTACCATGCTTTGGAAGCTTCATTTTCCCATTTACATTATTGTCCTGGAGTCAAAATGGGGGCACCTCAATCATTATCCTCCAATTCATTATCCACCACACCAGCTACTCCATATTCCACCAGTAATCTCACCATCACTAAATTCCAGATCATCGACAAGGGTTGTGGTGAATATGAAATGCATACAGCTTTGAATGTGGTAACCATGCCACCATCACCACACACATACGGTCAACCTTCATAGTTTGTACCAAAGGAAGAAGAGAAGACCATTACCTTCAGTGCCAAAAACATCCCCACTAGCACTTTCCGGTCCCTTGGTTTAAGGAAAGACACACCAGAAGATGATATCAATCAATGGATATATCATGAAGAGCCTCAACTGGATCCTCCCCTTAAGGAGTATTTTCAGGAAGTATACCCCTGGTTTGCTAAGTTCGCAAAGAAGCATAAATATTAAGGTGGGGCTCTGGGTAAAGAAGAACAAGGGCGACTACAACCTATTGATGTACCAAAGCATCCATGGAATTCAGGCCTAGGATATGACAAAAAGGTAGAAAGGCCTTGCAACATCATCCAATGCTTCCAATAGTGTGAATGTGGATGATGGTCCCTTAGAAGACATACCTGAGGAAGATTCCATCATACATGCATACGATGATGTGGATCACACAAACCTTTCATTCATGTTTGATTGCCTATCCGTCTTTACCATTAGCCTTTCCCTACGTTATCCTGAACTTATTGACTGGGAACTACATGGTATAAAACCTGTCAATGTCTCCCTAGATGCATATGTAAACCTTATGGGATTGGAGGAAGATGAACACTCTAGTCGCAAAAGTAAAAACAAGAAATGGTCATTTAGTGAAAACCTCCCTGAGGTGCTTCTTGACCTAGAAAAAGTAAAAATAAAGGATGCATCCAACAGTGAAAACTTCAATGAGGTGTATGAGGATGGAGACATTCATATTCCCCTTGTGGGAACTCAATTATCTACACAATCATCCATCCTAATCAAAGAAACTCAAGAAGTCAATCTAGGTACTACAAAAATCCCGAAGATCACCTACGTAGACAAATCATTATCAGAACAAGAATATTCTGTCATTGTCCAGTTGCTCAAAGACATAATCATCAACTTTGCTTGGTTGTACTCAAGCTTACTAGGTATGGACCCCGCTTTAGTAGTTCACCATCTAGATATTCGCCTAGACGCCAAGCTTGTCAAGCAGAAATTGAGAAAAATGCATCCGCAGGTAGCACTATTAGTTAAGAAAGAATTGGATAAATTACTAGATGCTGGCTTTATTATACCCATCGACTACTCTGATTGGATCTCCAACATAGTACCTGTCACTAAACCTAATGGAGACATCAAGATTTGCATAGACTTTCGGGACCTCAACGAAGCCTATCTGAAGGATGACTTGCCATTGCCCAATATCAACATGTTGGTCAATCTCACTGTAGGACACGAGATGTTGTCCCTTATGGATGGCTTCACTGGTTACAATCAGATTTGAATTGTACCCGAGGACCAGCACAAGACTGCTTTTACAACACCTTGGGGTACCTTTTGCTACAATGTTATACCCTTTGGCCTTAAAAACGTGGGGGCATCATATCAGCGAGATATGACTATTATCTTCCATGACCTCATCCAAATTATCATGGAAGATTATGTTGGTGACTTGTTGGGAAAGTACAAAACTAGAACAGAGCACCCTGCCATTCTGAAAAGATCTTTGAGCGGTTGGAACAGTACAAGCTAAGACTAAATCCAAAAAAGTGTGTGTTTGGTGTCACGTCAGTAAAATTTTTGGGCCTCATAGTCTCCCGAAGAGGCATCGAGGTTGATCTTGCCAAAGTAAAAGCTATCATGGATATGGCTCCACCTCAAAACCTAAAATAGTTAAGAAGCCTTTAGGGAAAGCTACAATCTATCCATCGGTTTATAGCCCAACCTGCAGATAAGTGTCAGTCGTTCGCCCAACTTCTGAAGAAAGACACCACCTTCAAATGGAGTCAATAGTGTTAGTTGGGTTTTGATAAGATCAAAGAATACTTGGTCCACCCGATAATCCTGATGCCACCTATTCTAGGAAAATCCCTCCTGCTATACATCTCTGCCACTTCAGTCACATTGGGGACATTATTGGCACAACATGATGAGTCTTCCAAAGAATGAGAAATCTATTAAATTAGTCGTACACTGGTTGGTTATGAATTGAATTATTCACCAATAGAGAAAGCTTGCCTCGTAGTGGTTTTTAGTACGTAAAAATTTAGACATTATATGCTTAGCCATTATGTCAAACTAATAGCAAAAATTGATCCACTGAAATATCTGTTGTCTAGAACCACCTTAACTGGTTGCATGGCTAAGTGGGTCATGCTCTTGAGTGAATTTTACATAGAATATGTGGATCGAAAAGCCATAAAAGGACAAGTTATATCCGATCAGTTGGCTAATGCACCCTTAGTAGATGCTTACCCTTTGATCACCAAATTTCTAGATGAAGAAGTCTTTGCAGTTGTAGAAGTACCTACCTGGGTATTGTACTTCGACAGATCCTACATTCATAATGGATCATGGGCATGAATTCTCTTTGTTACCCCCCAAGGCGATTACATCTGGAAGTCATTCAGATTGGCATTCCCGTGCACCAACAATATAGATGAGTATGAAGCCCTCCTCACAGGCCTCAAAATTGCCAAAAAGTGGCACATAACTCACCTAAAAGTATTTGGTGATTCCTTGTTGGTCATTAAGTAGGTTAATGATGAGTTCCTGACAAAGGATGACAAGTTTCTACCCTACAAATGCACGGTGGATGACTTCAAGAAGTATTTCACCTCCATAATTTGATAAGATTCCCAAGATACAAAACAAAGTGGTTGATGCCATGGCTACTATTGGCTCCTTGATCAACATTCCCAAGGATTGAACAAAATGCAAGTTTCTCATTGAACAACTCTTAATCCCAGCATATGCCATCCCTGAGACTGAAATGGTGTGTGACATCGTGGGTCCCGCTTCCCCTTGGTACCAAGACATCTATGCTTACTTGCATGATAACATTCTACCCCCGGACCTCACACAAAACCAACGCAAATCCTTTATCCAATGTTCATATTGATACGTCATTTTTGGTGATATGCTTTATCATCGTGGGTATGATGGAACCCTCCTCAGATGTCCGGACAAGATAGAAACCCATACTTCACTAACAGAAGTACATAGTGGTGTTTGTGGGGCCCATTCAAATGGTATGGCCTTAGCTAAAAGGATTATTTGAGCTGAATATTATTGGCCGATGCTGGAACATGACGCCTATGAGTTTTTGAAGAAATGCCTCCCATGTCAACAACATGTAGATCTAATTCACGCTTCGGCACAGGACCTTCAACCTCTTCTTGCACCATGGCCCTTCTCTCAATGGGGTTTTAACTTGATTGAAAAGATATACCCACCATCCTCTGACGACCACACCTTCATTATTACTGCCACTGAGTACTTCACCAAGTGGGTAGAAGCAATTCCACTCACACAAATCACTAGTACTTAGATTTCAAAATTCATCCTCTACCATATTATATGTAGATATGGTATCCCATCCAACACCTTCTCAGATAATGGAAGGCCTTTCAAAAACTAGGCCATGAAACACCTTTGTGACACCTTTCATATTCAACATCATTGGTCAATGCCTTATTACCCCCAAGGTAATGGTCAAGCATAAACTACTAACAAGACTCTGATCCCAATCCTCAAAAAGTTCATCAATAACACAGGTCAAGATTGGTATCTCCACATTCATCCTGCCCTCTGGGTGTATCACACTTCCATTTGTACCCCTACCAGTGCCATGCCATATTCCCTCGTATATGGTGCCAAGGCCATCTTGCTGATCGAAGTCGAGATACCATTACTAATAATTTCTCTAAAGAACCTTGTTAGTAAGGAAGACACTCATATTACAAGGCTTGCCTAGCTGGAATTACTTGATGAAAGACAAATTAAAGATTATAATCACCTTCAGGCTTATCAAAACTATCTCAAACGTAGCTACAACAAGAAGGTTCACCCTCGTCAATTCAATGTTGGTGACCTTGTCCTTAAATAAAACCAACACACCCAGTAAGATCGAGCTAAGAAAGGAAAATTTGAAGCAAACTGGTTGGGTCCCTATATCATCACCGTGAAGTATGGATCAGGGGCATACAGACTCACAACCCTTGAAGGAGAGCCTCTAGACGAATCTATTAACATCATGCATTTGAAAAGGTCTTATACCTAAGTCCGCTTGGTGGCCCTATCTACACAAAAAATCCAAAAAAAAATAGTAAAGAAAAATAATTCGTCCTCTGGTGAAAACCACCCCTAGTGGCACCTTGGATAAGTACATTTGGTGAAAACCTAATCACAGGTGCCATTTGTAATGGGCTTAGTCATTATCTACCTTGTGTCCTAGTTACTTTATGACTTCATCCATCCTATCCTGACATCCTCTCCCATCCAATCCTTTGGTTGAGCATTGGACAATCCACATTGGCTATACATCATCCTGAGCTGTCTATCCTAATTTGAGCTCGTGCCATTTTTCCATTTGTCAATTAGTTTGTGTCATCATCTAGAATCATCCATCATGTCAATCTCCATCCAGGCCTCATCCTGTCACGTCGATCTTTTCATCCTTTGTTGAACTATGTTTCCCTTGCACTTTCACGTAGGCAAGGCTGATCATTTGATCTGCCCCTAGGGCATTTTGACAATCTCGTGATGGTCATCCATCATCTGTCTCCATAATCCCCTTTTTTCTTTTATCCATGGTTGGTTTTTGTTTGTCTTTTCTGAACTACGTTGCCCCTGCGCTTCCACGTAGGCAAGGTCGATCTTTTGATCCACCCTTAGGGATTTTTCTTTCCTTTTCTTTTACTTCACTTTTTCATTGTCTCATCGGTCTCCATTAGTCCTCTTTCTGCTTTTATCCATGGTATTTTCTTGAACTACGAGGGCTTTTCACTTTCATGTAGGCAAGGCTAATATTTGATTAGCCCCAGAGCTCCTAGGTCGTTAGGGTGTGTTGGTCTTTTGTCTAGTCTCTTGTGTCATGTTGTCAAGAGTGCCCTTATTCAGATGGTTCTTCACCAAATGAGATCCTCTAGTGTCAGAAGATCTGGTTAATGAAAAAAATCCTACATCACCTAGGTCATCTTAGTTTAATATCCATCGTTGGTCTCAACTAGATGCATCCTTCCTAACAAACCTCATCAACCCTATCCATCCTTGTGATCCTATGGAAAAGGACGTTTGAATTTTATTATGATATTTTAATACATTTGGCTCTTGTTTATTGTTTGAGATCCCTATTACAACTAGTTAAGGTCACCATAATCTATCATATTATGGTGTGCTTTGATGTGTCAACATAGGGGGATCTCTTGATAGTTTATTGTTATTGTTTGCTGGGTTGTTCCCATGTAGTACCCACCAGGATCTCCAAGATCTTGTGTTACATTGGGGACATCCCTTTGTGCTTATGGTTATTCCAATACCTAGCCCAACCAAGGTCTTAGCAACTTTGGGGTGTTGGGATAACCTTGTTTGTTGTGTTTTTTTTTACGCATTAGATGCTAACTTGCCTTGGTTTCATATACCATGGCACCTGGTGTCTTATGCTATAGCAAAAATCAGTGCTCTAAAGATGGCTATTTAAAATTAGGATTGCATCTCATAATCATTTTGTTACATCCATTTCTAACCATTAACATATGATTTTGGTTGTGCAAATATTCCCCTTCTCCTGTTCTTCTCAGGATATATATAGTTTTTGACAGGTGCAATCTCCCATCATACACCCATCATACATACATATTTCTACATGAGTCCTTATTGATACTTATATTAATATTTCATTATAGGTTCATTGCATTTACATTAGCATATTATATTTAATCATGATTGGTTCATTTTTATACCCATACATTATTGACATGTTACATATGTCGCCCCCTACATCACAATTTGTTAGATCCATAAATCATGCATCACATAAGTCCATATTCATTATACATAAAACCATAAATTATGCATCACATTAGGACCATATCCATCATAGATAAAACACACATCACATATTGCATTACACACATTAGTAGCATCCATCTACATATAACATCATAAACATGTACATGAATTAAATCATCATGATCACCCATCATAAAATCATAAACATACAAATATACATAAATAGAATCATCCATCATATACATAGCATGGTGTCAATAAGAGAAGTCACATACCATATAAAAATCATCACATGATACATAATAATGTCCATCAAATATCCATTACATGGTCCATAATAATGTCCATCAAATACATGTCCATCGTATACATCAAATCACAAAATATAGAACAAGTACACAGATCTACATCACTACTCCTCTGTACTATCCATCAACCCTGCACCTATCAAAATCTAGTGTCCTGTCACCTACCAAATGAGCTGTCCACATCTGACCTCTATGGAGAATCGAGAACTGGTGTCGTCAGCAAGGGAGTGTCCCCTGTGACTCATTGAATCCTCAATTCTGTGTCCCTAGTGACTGGGATGGTGTAAGCATCTGAGGATTCTGTCGCACATAATGAAACATGCATTGTGTTGCATCTGGAACTGCATACTAATAGGTGATCTTCTAGAATTTCACCTCTCTCATGTACTCAAAACTCTTGGCAGCCTGATATATGGCTACATTCCGCTCGTGTCTGTACCTATTTTGGTCTCTGGTAATAAGTCCCCTCTCCTATGTCCATGCATCTTGAGCCAACCACAACTAATCTCTCTCTGTTGTCAGTTGTGTCATCTACTCTGTGGTCCTATCTCTCTCATCCCGCATAGCTTGAATATGAGCCTGTAACTTCTCCACCTCTAACCCCACCTCATCCCCACTAGCCTGCACTACCTGTGACTGAATCTATGCTACATCTCTCTCTGTGATCTCTACTCGATTCACTGCTGCATCCCTCTCTCCCTGAAGGGTTTGTATCTATCTCTATAAGGTACCCATCTCTTGAATCACCTGTATCTGTGTGTTTCCTCCATCTCTCTCACCCCGCAAACCCTATAGCTTTGCATGCAATGTGTCTCTCTCTCCCTGTACAAGATCTAACCGGGCCTCTGCTACCTTCACCCTCGCCCTCACCTCCCCTAGAGCTGTCTCTATAGTAGCCACCCGGTCCTGGAGCTTCATCCTCTCCCCCAACAATCCTACCATCTGCACCCTCAATGTCTCCATCTCTCTCTCAACCTGCTGCTGACACTCTACTGAGACCTGCTCTATTGCCTCCCTAGGCTTTGGCTGTCCCCTGGCCTCTACAGTAGTCATCGTGGCCTGTAACCTGTCCCGATCCCAAGTCACCCTGGAAAACTCACCCCATACTCCCTCCATCTTTTCTCGCAACCTATCTCTCTCCCTCTTTGCCTTTGAGATCAGCTGATCCACAATGAAACCATAGCCCCTCTGTCATGTTGCCTGCACTCTATGCACCTCAGCCTCTGTAATCCTCAACCTATACTCTGTCATCCGCAACCTCTCATGGGTCACCCTCAATACAACAACAAGATCCTCAGCTAGGGCAGCTGATACCACTGTCAATGGCTCCACCGCGTGCACATCAACATCCATCACATACATCCCTTTCTCATCATAACCCTGCTCGACCTTTCCCGTCACCTGAATCCTCCTCAGCTATCCTTTGCTCCCCACCCTCATCTGCCTCCTCAGATGTTCTACAGCTCTCCCCTCCCCCTCAGGCTCCTCTCCCTCCTCACTCATCCCTACCTACAACATGTGGGGCTCCTACTTTGCTCCGATCTCTATCTGGACCCTCCTCTGTCATCCTCTCTAGCTATCCTCTAGCCTCAATCTCACCCTATGCTCCCTCCTACTATCCTATGACCCCCGCATCCTCCTGCTTAGCCCTGACCTGAACTCTCCTCTACTGTACTCTACTACATATGCCTGTCTGCTATACAACCCCTCCCTCCACCTCACACACCACCACTATCTCCACCTCTGACCCACTCTCATCCTCCTGTTGTGTTGTGTCTATCTCTGGCCCTCTCCCACTACTTAGCCTTGCTGCATCCATTCCCTTCGCCACATCCATCCTAGCCCTCCTCTGCTATCTCCTCCTCCTCATCCTCTCCAGCTATCTTATAGCCTTATCCTCATCCTCTCCTCCACCCTATTTTCCAACACCCCCACATCCCACTACTACCCCCCAACCCTGCCTGCCTCCTATCCTCTCCACTGCTCTCTACCCTCCCTAGCCAATCAATGCTCATCCTCTGATCTAAACCCTAAGGCTCCCATAATAGGCACCTTAGGTGTAATCCTATCCCACGGGTGGTTGTAGAACCATTGGGCATACCACACTGTCACCCTTGCATCCTCATCCCCAACATCCCTACTTGGCTAGGGCACCTGATATGCTGCTGACCACGCCTCTCTAGCAGCCCTAGGAAAAATAGGGCTTCCCCATGGTCGCTCTTTGGTGAGTCAATGAAACATGGTGGGAACTACTGGAATATACTGTGTCAACCCAAACTACCTCACCACTTTGTCTGGCAGATGAGCCTCCACTATGCGAGGCTGGATCCCAATCAGGACACATCTACTCATAAAATAGCCCTGATGTCTCTCCTCCTCATCGCTCCATCCCCTAAATCGATGAAACACATATGGCCGCCATACTATGTCCACCTCCTACAAACCATCAAACACTCTCCTCCATTCGTCCATATCTCCCTACATCTCGTAACACAACACCTAGCCCTAGCCTCCCCATACCCCCAGGCAACAGGCTCTCTATCATCCTCCTGTCCTCTCCTCATCACTAGTGGCTTCATAAACATAATGTGCTCCTATGCCCAAACTTGTAATAGAGTCATGTGTGTCACACTCAGTGACCCCCGGTAGCAGATCACATACATATCTTTATATAAATGTGCTAATAAACATGAGCCCCACAAGAACTGTCCCTCTCACCACTCAAAAATATGTTGAACTACCTCCATGAACCGTAGACTGAAGAATCACCTGCTCTAGTCCAGAAACAATATCTCGTTAATCAATCCACACATATATAGTGGTAAGGGTGGCACCCCAAGTGACAGGCATCTATCCAAGTTCAACTGCCCATTCTAAATGGGTAGATCATCTCGTCCAAATAGCACTGAGATGGTGTAATCTAAATTTGCCCCTCTAAACACCACGTTGATCACTAACCACCCTACTATGGGTCACCTCAGGATGTGCCATACATCCTCGAGTATCACTGTCATCTACCCTATAGGTAGATGGAAGGTCGACGTCATAGAAATCCATCTCTCTATAAGTGCCGTCAACATCGCTCGATGAGCTCTTAGTGTCAGAAAGTGTAGAAAATGTAATAATCCCACATGCTCCAGTGCTACATGATCTACTTCAGTCATAGCTATAGAAGTTGCCGCCAATACCTTCGAATGAAACTCATGTGTCCGTAATCGGTCAAAACTCTGCATCCATATTAACCCGACTGTCAGTTCACTTTATTCTCAGCCCCTCGACATCTCTTGTTTCCCTCTCTTCGTTTATTTTTTCCTCTTCCCTCCTTGCTTCACCCTAGTTGGAGTGGACCTACCCTGTAGTGGGATGGAACTACCTTGTAATAGGGAAAACTCACCCCATATTGGGGAGGACCCGCCCCAGGTTCGGGCAGCCACACCCTCTCTTGAGGGGCGGACCGCCCCCCGCATTGGGGTGGACCTGCCCTGGGTCGGGGCGGCCACACCCCGCACCAGGGTAGACCCACCTTGGGTTGGGGCGGCCATGCACCGCGCTGGGGAAAAATCACCCCATGCTAGGGCAGACCTGCCCTTGGTCGGGGTGGCCACGCTCCCTCCTATGGGGTAGACCTCCCTTAGGTTAGGGCGGCCACACCCCCTCTCGTGGGGCAGACCTACCCCAGTTTGGGGTGGCCACGCCCCCTCTTGTGGGGTAGACCCGCCCTACGCTGGGGCAGACCCACTCCTGCTCGTGGGGTAGACCCACCCTGGGCCAAGGTGGACATGCCCCACTGGGGCGTTGCTCCCGTCGGGGCGGCGCCCCCATTGGAGCAGACACGCGCCGCATCGGTGTGGATGCACCCCAGGGCGGGGCAGACATGTCCCGCCGTGGGGCGGACCTTCCCTGCAGTGGGGAAAACCTGTCCAAATCCAGGGCGGCACTACCTTGCAGTGGGGTGGACTCCCCCCCTGAGACAATGCTAGCCTCCCCAACACCCCCCAAAATTTGTCCTCTTCTCTACCCAACCAAAAAAATCACAATTTTAGCCCCTACCCATTTTCCTACTCTATCCCGTTAACAAAACACATCCCTTTAAATTTGCATAAAAACTTTAAAACTTATTAAAAATGCTTAAAATACATAAGAGGGGTTTTGTTGCTAACCTAATGGGGCATTGTGTACTCGTGGTAGAATCTTCGCACCTCGTCTGCACAGTGGATGATGTCTGTCTCATTATCCCTCGACATCGTCGCTCCTTGTCTTCTTCCTCTCCTCTCCTCTTCTCTCAACTACTATAGTGAAAATGAGGTGAGTTAATTTCTAAAATTACCTTTTAATCATTTCCCCCCCTTTTTACCCTTTTTAAAATAAAGGGTATTTTTACCTTTTATTTAACCTTTTTATTCTCGAACTAATTCCCTAACTTCCTGGGGCCGCCATTCGCAAACCATATGTCTGTTTGACTCCATTCAAAAGGAAAAACTGCTCATTTTTTTGAGCTCTTTCCAACTGTACCCTTTGTTTCCTCCTATCGAGAAGTTGCTTGGGACCCCTTTTTCTTCCCCAGTCACCCTCTCGAGGGGGCATACCCTACCATTTTCTCCATTTCCTCTGTCATGGTCATTCCCTCACAAGATTGGGGCATTCTCATTCATTCCCCATCCATTTGGGCAACTCATGCATCTCTCCCCATGCTAGGGCATCATTTTCTAGTCGCTTCCTCTATAGAGTCATCTGTATTTTCTTTTCTTCGAAACACTGTTATTCTGACAATATTTCGAAGAGGGGAAAAATGTAGAAACCTAAATTTGACCACTTCCATATGGTCAAATTTGTCTACTCTATTCGTCTCTTTTGTTAATATTAATTGAATAATTGATTTAATTAATATTTCATTTTCTGCCTAAGGTTCCTAAAGTGTTTAATTGAAAAATTAAATACTTTACTTTATCCCCTTTGCTTCTCTAAATTAGATAAATATACCAATTTATTTAATTTAGTCATTAAGTCTTTTTAAATCAATTTTTAATTTCTTCTTTCTCTCTCTCCTTGTCACAACCTCCATAACCCTCCCTAATCTGGATTAATGTAATTAATTCATGATTATGATGTGCACACCCTTAATCTGGGATTAATGTCACATCCTCCATATTTTTCCATTTTCCTCTAATCTTTCATTAATCTTCTTAATCATGTGTTTGCACAACCTTAATCAAAGTCGTTAGCCACATTTAGCATATCATTTTGGTCAATCTCTTACATATCTCATATTTGGCATTGACCCTCTTTCCCATGTGAATTTTTGATTCACATTTATTCATCCTAGGGCCCTCTCTTCCCCATGTGAATTTTTAATTCACATTTATCCTTCCAAGGCTTACCTTATCCCCATGCAACTTTTAAAACATTTGACTTGTCACATCACTCACATGTGGCAAATTCCCACCTTTTTGGAAACCCTCTCTTATCCACTAGATTCTCCCAAGCATGTGAATTTTTAATTCACATTTATTTCTCCAACTACTTTCTCATTCCCCGTGGAGATTGTTTGAGGAATTATAAAATTCCTCAAATGCCATTTTCACTCTCACTTGGGGACAAGAAGTTCCATTTTGAGGAAATCTTCTCACCCCCCAAGGTAATTGCAAAGTAGTTGTCCTTCCTCCACATAACTTTTCCTTATTCCACCTCACTTACACATCATCTCATTCTAGGCCACTTCATCCTCCACATGTCAAGATGTGAGGGCTTGTGAGTCCTTAACTCACCATAGCCCTTGATCTTGGCCTTGGTGGCTTAATCTCAACCATTGAATTCTCTAGAGAATTCAAATTCTTCAATAAATACCCCCCTCTTCTAATGCATTTTACAACACTTAGCCATTTTCACCCTTATGCTACCAAATTGCTCACTCAATTTGCAAGCATTATCTTAGCCATTTAATCAAGCCACTTAGTCTCTAGCATTAACATTTTATCATATTGTTCATCTTGCATCTAGCCATCTGCATAGCCATCCAAGGAGCACACAAACTTTCAAACATCAAGGGCCAACCAAGGGATTCAACAACACAAAGCTATAATCATTTACAATCATTATTTTGCTATCTTTTTTTGTGTTATCATTCCTTAGGATAATCTTTGAGGTGTTCCTTGTGTTTTCTTTATATTGCATTTTAGTTATTTTGTACCTTTAGGATAGGATAAACTCAAGGCTTCACACAAGGAATAACGCCTATCAAGTGTGCAAGTTCTGAAGCATCACAACAACCGAGCCAAAAAGTTTTAGAGCATCACAACAACTGAGCTAACAATTTTCGAAGCATCATAGCAAGATGCGCCAAAATTTGTGTTTGATTAATCATGATGTCCTGCAAAACATAAACAGATTTAACCAAGTCTAAAGGATGAAGAATTTAAAATAAATGCTCTAAAATAATTAAAAATATGTATACATGCATTCATTTTTCATTTTTTTTTTCAGAATTATGATAACAAAATAAAAATTATATTGGCTCTACCATAGTAGAGTCAATGCATTGGATTTCTTCTTGCATTTCTACCATTTTTTAAAATTCTTCTTTATTAAAAGGTTTATGGTAGATGCATAATCGATGATCATTGACTAAAAAATTTTGAGTGTCACCATCAATGGGCTTGAGCTGTACTGCATTATTTGAGAATACCTTAGAAATTTCATATGGGCCCAGCCAATGAGTCCTGAGTTTCCCTTGGTGATCTTTATATCGGGAATCAAATAACAATGCCCAATCCTCATTATGGAGCTCTCTTTCCTTAATATTCTTTTCATGCCAAACCTTTCATTGTTGTTGCACTAACTCAGTTTGGTGGAAAACATCTAGATAGAGTTCATCAAACTCACTAAGCTGTAAGAATCTTTCAACCTGGGCTCGTTTGAGATCTAAACCTAACTCCATTGTTGTTCTCAAGGTTTGGAGTTCAAATTCAATGGGTAGAAGTGGTTTCTTTCCAAAGACTAACTTGTATGGACTAAAACAGGTGGTTGATTTCCAAGTTGTGTTATAAGCCCAAACAACTTTAGGTAGCTTCCTATCCCAGTCTTTCCTTCCCACTGAAACAGTTTTTGTTAAAATTTTCTCTAGCTCCCTATTAGTGACTTCCACTTGACCATTTTCTTGAGGGTGATAGGGCGATGACTTCTTATGGCTTACCTAGAAATGATCAATGAAGGCTAACCTAACCTTAGACATAAATTAGGGTCCCTAATTTGTGACAATTGTCCTAGGGGCTCCAAATCTAAGAAAAAAATTATTGTATAGGAAGTCAGCTACTTGTTCCTCCCTAGCAATTTGTAGATCTTGAGCTTTCGTCCATTTAGTTAGATAGTTAGTACATACCAAAATGTACTATTTTCCTTGTGAAGGAGGGTCTATAGGACCAATAAAATCCAATCCCAAATTTTCAAATGGTTCAAGGACTACCTGGGGTTGCAAAGGAATTTCATTGGATGTAATAGGTCTCCCTACCCTTTGGAATTAATTAGAGCAATGAACATATTTCTTGACATCTTTATGCATAGAGGGCTAGGAATATCTTGCACCCAAAATATTATGGGACATCCTCTTGGCAGAACAATGGCCTCGAGAAGGGTCACCATGGCAAGCTATAAGGATACTATAGGTCTCATCTTCCCTAACACAACATCGTAGAACCATATTAGGACCGCATCAAAATAAGATTCCATTAGTCCATTTGAATGGAGCACTTTTTCGAATGAGGCATTTCTTCTTTTTTGATGTGAAATCAGGTGGCAATTTTTAGGTGGTCAAGTAGTTGACGATGTCAGAAAACCAAGGGATTTTAGTGGAGATGGAAAATAAATTTTCATTTGGGAATTCATCCTGTACCAGAGCACAATCTCCATCATCTTGTTTAATCCGGGATAAGAAATCTGCAACTACATTGAAATTTTCAAGGTTGTCGATAATGGTCATGTTGAATTCTTGTAGAAGCACCAACCATCTAATTATCCTTCCATTCACTATAGGTTTGTTCATTAAGTATTTGATAGTTGAATGATCTATGTACACTGTTACTTTGTACCCTGTAATGTAATGTTGAAATTTCTTGATTGCATGCACTACAACTAAAATTTCATTTTCCATGGTGGTGTAATTTCGTTCAGTGGGGGTTAAATTTTTATTGATGAAATAAATGGCATATTTTCCCCCACTTTCATCCTCTTGTCCTAAAAATGCTCGAATAATATCATCAGAAGCATCGACATAAATATGGAACGAGAGGTTCCAATTAGGTCCACGTAGGACTAGAGCAGAGACGAGTTTCTCCTTCATGATTTCAAATGATGATTGACACTCAGGTGTCTAGATAAACTCTACATCATTTTGAAGGAGAGAAAACATAGGTGTTGCTATCTTGTTGAAATTTTCTATGAATCTCCTATAGTATCTGGCATGCCCTAAGAAACTTCTAATGTCAGTTTGGGTTTTTGGGGTCACAAGTTGTATCACCTCAATTTTCTTAGGATTGAATTTTATCCCTTTAGTTCAAATGCGGTGTCCCATCACTATTCCTTGTTCTACCATTATTAAGCATTTTTCATGACTCAAGGATAGTCGATGGTCCTCACATCGCTTCAACACTCTGTCTAAATTTTGAATTCCTTCATCAAAAGTTGACCCATAAACAGTGAATTCATCCATGTAAACTTCCACACAATATTCACTAACTCAACAAATATGGCCAGGATAGCTCTCTGAAATGTTGCAGGAGCATTGCATAGGCCAAAAGGAAGAACACGATATGTAAATTTTCCCTAAGGTCAAGTAAAAGTTGTTTTGTCTTGGTCTTCTACTACTACTTGTATCTAGTTATATCCATTGAATCCGTCTAGAAATGAGAAATACTTTCTCATAGCCAGATTATCCAAGACTTGGTCTACAATTGGTAGGGGAAAGTAATCTCTATGGGTTGATTTGTTAAGTTCCCTATAGTCAACACACACTCTCCACTTTCGATTTTTCTTTGGAACACAACTAGAGGTGAAACCAATTTGCTGTCAGAAATGGGATAGATAAATACCACCTGCAGGAGTTTCTCAATTTCACTTTTAACAATGTCTTTCAAGGTAGGATTGAGTATTCGTTGTGGTTTATGAATAGGTCGAACATCCTCGGTATAGATATGTTGGGTACAAACACTTGGGTGTATTCCTATCATGTATGTGTAATACCAAGAAAAATATTTAGATATATTCACCAAGATATCAAACAATTTATGCTCTTCTGGCTCTATCAACCAACTGTTGATATTCAAAGTTTTCTCTAGAAGCAACATGATGGTTTTGACACCTGGATGGTTGGAGGTGACAATATAAACTTCTCTTGTCAAGGTGTTGAGAGGAAAACTATGTGGTATGGTTCTATGGAGTTTGGAAATATCTTCAAAGAAATGATCATTTTTGGAATGATATTAGCCAAAGAAAAAGGTAATCTTATGAAGTTAGTGTTATCAAATTCAGTGTGATCTACATTGATTGGCTGTCCTAGAATCTCTTCTACATTCAACATCTCTTCATCACTTGAGTCCATGGTAATATTCTCCATATTGTTTTCTAGTTCATCTTCCAACTCTTCACCATGTTGTTTAATGACCACCATAGAAAGTGAGGCCAGATTTTCTTGTTCATTGGGACCATCTGATTCATCAACCCATACCTTGTTATGTTCCACAAGCTTGGTAGGAGGATACAAGAATAAATGTTTGCTATCAAGACCATGTGAAATGGTCATTGCTCCCTCTCTGCAGTCAATCTTGGCAACAATAGTAGCTAGCCATGGTCTTTCAAGGATTATCAAATAACTATATTTTAGTGTAAGGGACTATTGATTATTTGAAAGTCCACTGGATATTCCCAACCGTCGACCTTAACAAGAATATTTTCTAGGACACCTTTGGAGATAGCTATGGATTGATTTTCCATTTACAACATTGTAGTTGTTGGATGCAAATCAATGAATCCCAACTTTTCCATCACATCAATAGTCATTACATTAATGGTTGCTCCTAGGTCCACAAGTACGTTAGGTATTTCTATGTCATTAATTGTCACTGTTATAAGTGGACTACCTGGGTCATCATATTTCGAAGCTGTGGTCTTTCCAACCAAAAATTCAGCTAGATAACCATTTATGTGAATAATATTTATCCGTTTTGGTTTCCATCTTGGAGTTTTATGCACAACTATTTAATCAATTGATTTAATTCAAGAATCTCTTTAATTGCTTGTAACAAAGGAATCTCAATTTGCAGTTGTTTAATCTCTTGTATCAGTGCAATTTTGGTGGACAAGGCCATTTCTAGAGGATTTTTCAAGGTGGTTTGTTTTAGATGCTTCAGAAAAGAAACTTGAGCTTTCTCTTTAGGTATGGATTCCTTGTTTAAAGGATTAGTTGGAGACTAGCCACCCTCCTCTTGAGGTAACTTAGAAGTTTCAGCTAGAGATGGCAGAAGGGTCTTATGTTGGGTAATTACTGGGTTTTTCTCTAAAGACATGGAAGTTGTCTTAGTCGCCTCAAGAGATTCCTTAATGGGATCATCTAGAATCTCAACTATGGTAGGTTGTTGGAGTGATTTTCGTGACCTTAACTATAGATTTCCACAATGGATAGCATTAAGTTCAGTCACATTTTCTTGTTCTGTACAATACATTAGGGTATTTTGATGATTATTCTTTGGATTAGTAATAGGTTGCACTGGAAGTTATGGTTGGTTAACCTGCTCATTTTTTTGAGGATTCTTAAGAGCTGGTAAGAGATTCTATTGTTGATTAGGAATCCTTCTTGGTCTAGTATAAAATTGATTCCATTGATGAGTAGGATTCTAAGGATACCATTGTTGTTGAGCCTAGTTTGGCCATTTATCGGTTTCCTCAGGACCGATTTTCCCATTCAGGTGATCCCCATGGGTAGGTTCCCTAGTTAGGTGGTGCTGGAGGCCAAGATGCCACCCATTGATTATTATTCTAATTGTTTGGGGTTCGCTAGGCAGGATTTGTGTTCTGACCATAAGAAAAATTTCCTCTAGGTCATTGGTTCACAAGATTGATGTCTTCTTCAACCTGAGCTATCCTCTTGAAGTTTTTAATTGAATTTAAGATCTCACATTGATCAGTAGCATGAATCTTCTCGTAAAATTAGCAAACATCAACTTTGTACAAGGGACAATATCTTAATAGATGTTTATTTCTACACCTTGGGTAATAGATGGACAAGGTCTCAGGGTTATGTGTTTTGGCTTGTAGTCCATCCAATGTGGTGTTGATTTGAACAAGAATACCAATTTTAAGACTAGCTATCTCCCCACACAGTTTTCCTATTTCATTGGAACCTCTAAAAAGAGTAGACTTACGGATACCTCATTAAGTACGGGAGAAATTCTACTATAACTCACAAATTTCCTTTAGCGTAAGTTGGGACACATCTCCTTTTTCCCATTAAATCTAGGCTTCTCCTAACATCTTCATCAAGTCCCTTGAGAAATATGGTCTTCAGAATCTCCAGACTTATGGCTTCTTTGCCACATTGTTTAGATAAGAAGATGAACCTATCCGGGCAATCTTCTAGGCTTTCATCTTCATTTTTCCTTAGTTTGAACAATTCTTCTTTCCTATCGTTGACTCTACAATAACTTTGGTATTTATCCAGAAAGGCAGACTCCATATCATCCCAAGAGGTTATCAACCTTGAAGCTAATCCCATGAGCCAATGCATTTCTACGTCTTTCAGGGTGGAGGGAAAGAGCTTCAATTTCTAGTTATTATTCTTGTAGTCATATGTCTGACACAAAACTTTAAACTCAAATAGAAACTAGTTAGGGTCTTTAGAAGATAAACCTCTAAAGGTTGGAAAGAAGGCTATTGAAATATTTTTCATAGGTGTATTTTCATCCGCATCAATATCAATAGGATAAGTAAATGCTCTCGCTCCCGGTGCTAGGATAGTACCATTTCTACAGTCACCCTAGACATTGAAAGGAGTGTGTTCCTCTTCAAAAGTTTTCTCTAATGGCTAAGGCTCTAGGGTATGCAAAGGAATATCTTCCTCTACAGTTTTTTTCTATTGGGTGAATTTCTGGGGTATACGGGGAGGTCTTAGATTGATCCTGCTTGATCAATTCTTCTATGAGTTCTTTGGCTGAGACTTATTCCTCCCTACTTGTGGTTGGAACATCTTGTGGGGGGTTTTTGGTATGAATCTTCCGTGTGGGCCTCATTTTTTGACCATGCAGAAAAAGAAGCCAAGTGACTATTTTTCGTTCCTATAAGAGATATTCAAGTGGTCTCCTACTAACACTATGAAGGGAAGTTCCCCAACAACAGTGCCAAAAAGTGACAGGCTGTCATTAGTACCTATCGATTTAGTTGAAAAATGCATCAAACATATAAACCAGGTAGTGTTTGGAGGCTATATGCAATAGGAAAAATCTTGACTAACTCTCTCAGATTTTCTGAATGCTTAGAATAGTTGAAAACAAAACATAAACTAAAAATACATTAAACTAGAAAGTGTAAAGTTGTCTATACTGGAAAGTGTGAAATTATTAAACTAGAAAGCATAAAATGATTAAACTAGAAAGCATTAAATGATTAAATTGGAAAGCATGTAATGATTAAAATAGAAAGCATGTAAATTATTGAGAAAGAAATGCTTGCAATAAAATCATAGCAACCATCAACTAACATCTAATTGTTAACAAAAAACAAACTTAACAACATACAACTGATAACTAGGGTGGGTGCTTTGGAATATCAGATAAATAGAACTAAAGATTATAAACTCAAACTACAACCTGCAAGAATAACTTAACAAATCTTGACACATGCAAATAACATTCATTCACACTTATCATTTACAAAATGAAAATAAAAGAAGTGAAAATGAAAATACTTACCTATCTATTCTATGATTCCCTTGAGTATCCAACTCTCGGGTACTACTACACTTAACTCAAATCACATGAACTTTTACTTCAAGGTTAATCCATCCAACACAATTCCATTGCTTTATACTAATAGCTCAAAATGAGACTAGAAAAAAATATTTTTTTCATATCAGAAAAGATGAGACATAATTCAAAATTACATTATGATAACATAATGATATCCAGTATGCATTATTTCTGGCGGTTACATATTAATACAAAACTGCTAACAAAATCCTAGATTTCAAATGACAAAGATCACTACTAAAAAATTCAACATAATTCAACTAACCATGGACTTACATCCATAACATAAATCATTTAAAAGGATAAGAAATGATCCCTTAAAGTTTGTAAATAGAAAATAATAGAAAGCATTAAAATATTCGATCCACTATGCACTTCCTAAAATTCCAGCGCCTAGGCTTTCGACACTTGTCTTCAACTGCTTTGAATTTTACTTTAAATCCACTTGGCTGTGCACAATGACCAACTATACCTAATGACTTGTACGATACTAAAAGCTATTCCATTATGTTAGCGTTGGTTAGCTTATTTCAATCAATTTTAGGAAATAAAGATTATACATTTGTCACAAAAAAGTAAGCAATTACTAATCCTAAAGATAAACAATTAGTAGGGTAAAAGTCATTGGGAGGAATAAGGAAGGATATTTGGCTATTTTTATATATGAGGTTATTTATACCTCATCAACAACCATTTCTCTTGCCCCTTGACTTAAATGGACTTGCAAGTTTAACAGTGCTAAATGGAACAAGTGAAGCTTTCGTATTTGGGATTCCAAAGTTGATGCTCAATCCCAACTAGTGGCATGGAAAATTATTCATGTTATATTTCCTATTGGAGATTATCTTCACTTCTTAACTACCCCCCCTTCTTGTCAATGTTGCTCTAAACGAGAGTATTAAGCACACGTTTTGACTCTTCCCTCATGCTCAAAACTTTTGTTGTTGTCTCTCCTCCACTTTCCCTGTTATTGTACAGGACAAGTGGACTTGGAGATCTACACCTCTTAGGATTTCTCAACATCACAACACTATCTTTGGGTGATCTCACAATACTAGTTCACAATTCTGTTGACGAAAGAAAATTAGAAAAATGCTCCCATGATTTTTTTTTTTGGTTTTTAGGGATTCACACAAACTGGGGTGTTCATATGGACCCAAAAAGGGGTTCGTATGGACCCTGGTTCGAGCAAACCCTATTTAATCATGGGACCCAGTTATTGGCAATTTTTTAAAATGAAGACAATGGAAAATTCAAAAGGGGCGGGGTTCGCTTGAACCAGGGTCGATAAAAACTCCCCTTCAAGCGAACCCCCTGTGTGAACCCCAACCTTGGTACCTGCAAAACAACAAGAATAAACAAGTTAGACAAGAGATTGCAAGCCAAAACAAGGATTCCGCATGAAATCCATGTACAACATTCAAACTAGGAAGAAAATAGTGAAGAACATAATGGAAATGACAAAACAAAGATTGAATCCTAATTTAAATGTGCAAACTCATGATCCCATGGGGGAATTGGTGCCAATTTGATGTGAAAATTGGCCCTTTCCCAATTCCTAAGATGAAAACTTGATGTGTTGAAGATGATTGATCCACTTTTTTGGTGAAGGATGAGAGCCCCATGATGAAAAAAACCTTCATAACCTAGCTATGGATTCAAAAGTATGGATGAACATTGCTCTAAATTTGAGTATAGTAAGTTTACTCAATTGGTGGATGATGAAATGAGGATATGAGCTCTTCATTTATAGAATGCTAAGTTGAAGAGATGGTCAAAATAGAGCAATGTGGGACTAACATTCAACCAATGGCAAGGTGCCACTTGTCAACTTGTGAATGGAGGAAGCTTGAGCACATTTTGATCAATGTGCAAGTTTGAAATTTGAATTTGATGAGATGACATGTTTAGGGGATGAAAGATGAGTTAAATGCCAAGTGGGAGACATGTAAGAGCTTTAAATGCTTTGTTGGATGGACAAGTCATTTTTGGGGAGATTTCAAATTTGAGGAATATTCCATCTTTGATGCCTTTTTTGAATGAAAATAGATGATTTATAAAACAATTAAATTTATTTTCATGTGCAAGTTGCAAAATCTAGAGGATTTGAGTGATTAGGATTAGCATTGATCATGATTTGATTAATTTAAATGATGTTAGTTGATTTGACCATTTTGACTTAGATTTTAGGATTTAAATAACTCAAAATGAGAAAAGAATGATTTAGACTTAGTTAAATAAATATTTTTGATTTATTTAACCAAAGGGGGTGATGTTAGATTAAATTATATAAATGTTTGATTTATTTAATTTAATTAGATGAACTTTGAGATTTAATCAAATAATATAGATTATTTAATTAAATAAAGATAGGACGATGAAGTGACCTAGCTAATTACACAAAGACAATGATTTAATTAAATCAAGGGATTTATTTAATTAAAAGGAGAATTATGATGACTTTAATCAAATAAGGCTATTTGATTAAATGGTTAGATAGAGGGATAATTCAAGACGAGGCGATGTTAGTAGATCAGGATCGAGTGTGTGATATCAATCTGTATATTTTTGATGTCTACATGTTTCCCCTCTTTGAAGCAATGCACTTGTTGCGTTGGTTCAAAGAAGAAATTGTCTTGATCAAAATTCAAAAAAATTCTGATTTTTCGGATGCCCCACTATTGCCCCAGCGAGAAGTATTACGCTGGTATACTTCCCCCTCGAGAGATCGAGCAAAGAGGTTTGATTTGAGGGTCGATCTCTCGACAAAGAGTTTCAAGATCGGTTCAAATCGAATTTTTGATGTAGACAGTCATCAGCCATGGCTAGCCTCATGCCTATTTTGATATATTACACACTTTTGATCCTAATTTGTACCATGACAGTGACATTATTGATGATGAGATGATTATGATGTTTATATTTAATGGATGATATGATGATGCATGAATGATATGGATGCACATGATTTGATATGATAATGCTTTTATGATTGTGTATGGTGATAGATGTATGGTTTATGAGATGTTTAGAATAACCAATCTATATTATGCAATGATGGGGATGAATGCATGTTGTATGATTAATGCTTTCTATATGATATGATATGCATTATTCAGTATGCTGACGGTTTGTGGATGCAAGATAGATGCAATGGCGATGATTTATGATTAAATGTCATGGTACCATGTTAGCGCAAAAAGTAAGAGATAGAAGAAAACAAGAGATTCCAACAAGACATGAGATGATGATAATGATGATGATGATGATGATTTGCTTACGAAGGAGTTGGGATTTTCAAAGGGCCAATTACCTTATGTTTGATAACACACATAGGCATGATGCATCAGGGTATAAAGAACCAGGATGGCATTGTACCTAATGCGATGGACTTTGACTCGACAAACAGATAGGAGTATTCTTGTTCACACTTGACATATGAAAACCTTGCTAGGACGTACCTAACAAAGCAAGTATTTGCCAAGTTATATTACAAGAACGTCCAACAAGCACAACAGATAAAAAGATAATGATTGTTGCCCCATTCCTATCTCTCTAAATCCCTTCATTGGGGACATCATTAAGAGGTCCTTGGAATGAGCACAATAAGATAAACCAAAAGAAAAGATAAAGTACACAAATAAGCCAATGTTCTTCATACCTTCAGCCAAAGGGATGTGTTTTGATAAGATAAGAATCCAAGGTGATATCCAAAATGATGCCAATTGTCGAAACGATATATCCTAGGACATGCATTATATAGGATGATGATGGTTTGATAAGTTGTTTGATAGGATTTTGATATAAAGTTGATTGACATGTTTGTGAATGATCAAGAGTTTGATTTTGTGTTTAAAATTTTGAAGTTTGCTTTTGATTTTGCGTTTGAAGCTTTCTTTTGCTAATTGTTGTAGTTGTTTCTATTTGTTTTTCCAAAGGGTGAGTGTGATGGTTGATTTATTATGGATGATTGATTATTGCGGGTGAAAGCGAGATGGGATGTATGGATTTTTTCAAATATTTGGATGTTTTTGATGTTTTGAAATGTTTTGAGGTTGTTTTTGGGTTTTCTAATTTTATGATTGTTTTTAATTTTTCAATTTTTTTGAATGTTTTGGGGGTTTTGAGATTTTATGAAAGTTTTTGGATTTTGTGTCTCGGGGGCTGATCAAAGATTAGCCTTACCTACGTTTAAGCTCAGAGACGACATTGTTCGAATAACATGTTTTTGAAATTTCTAACTTTTGAGTGTTTTTGGATTTTTCGCATGATTTTGATGATTCAGATATGGATGTGTGATGATATCAATTCTCTGTTTGGGAGTTTGTTGAAGACCAAGCTAAGGTTGAATGATCAAATCGATGGATTGATAATGATGATAAAATTGTTGAGGATACACAACAATGCAAGGATTTGATTGATCAAGATTGATAACGATAACATTGTTGAGGATGCACAACAATGCAAGGATTGATTGATCAAGATTGATGATGATAACATTATTGAGGATGCAAAACAATGCAAGGATAGTGTTAAGCAACATAATGATCGGGAAGGATATCCCAAGATGATGATTTTTTGATTGATGAAGCTTGGTTTGAAACAAAAGATGTTTGGATGATTTGATGTGACGTTTGAAGTGCAACTTAGATGCAATTGATATCGATTACTTGGATTGATGTCCAATTGAAAGATGAAGCTTGATAAGGAACATGCTCTTGTCAAAATATGCCATGGGCTAGTGATTTGGATTTTGGATAAAAAATGCTTTGACCAGTTTGGTTTCACATTTTCCAATGTTCGGATCGCCACATAAGTTGAAGGATTTAGATCAAGATTTATTCCTAAAGTGAGATCTTAATATCTGCCCCCAGTGTCTAGCAATGTATGGAATGTTATGGATGGATGCTCAGATAAGTGTATGGATGGATGGATATGGTAAGCACACAAAGGATGGAAGGATTATCTTGCTATAAGATAAGGTATTCAGATAAAGAACATGCTCATTTGGATAATGCTCCATGGCTTAGATAATGCTGCATAGGATAGGATCAATGAAAACGGCCCATGCCAAGATGTTTACAATAAGAACCATAAAGTGTGCACCAAACTTTGTCAAGATCAAGATAACTTGGATTATGGATGCAGATGGATGAAAATGTATTGGATAACTGGTTCATGGATGGATGGATTTATTATAGATAAGATGGATGTAATGTTGGCTTTATTATGGATGGGATGAGATGCTTTCATTTGAACTGGTGCACGTAGATGCTTGATTCCACACATGATGCATGTTTGCCAGGTTTTCATCACGGTCTTGCCCAAAGTGCTGCCCATGCGGTTTTCACTAGAGGACGATTTTTCTCTTTACTGTTTCCAATCCTTTTTCTATTTTTTTTTGGATTTTTTGGATTTTTGCTTTTTTTATTTATTTTTTTGAAAGATTTTAAGCTCATGCTGAATCACAAGGTGTTGCTGATGTAGATGCCCCTTTCATAATGTGCCATTGGTATCCTTCCTGAAGAAGTTGTTTTGCTAAGATACGTGCACTTGAATGCAACTTTTGGGATTCCTGATCTGCTTTGTCGATACCGGAGTTAACTTTACCTTTGTGCGCACATCGCGATAGAGTGCCTTCTAAATCCTTATGATGAAGGGTCATTGCCAACACATGGTCAATGTGAGAATTGGATATTATGCGTGGAGGTGTGGATGGAGTGTGTTTAGGGATAAGAGATGGATTGGTTGATAGTTTGGAACCTTTGACTCTCCAAACTTGGGAAGATGAGCAATGATGGGTGGATACAAAAGTGTGCATGGAATTAGGACCAACTTCTTGATACACTTTGTACGTCGTTTGAAAATCCTGCTTTTTCTTTTGTGGACATCCTTGATGGATACTTTTCCCTTTTTTATTTTTTCCCATAGTTTCTTTGACTAATGAAGTTTGATAGGGATAATCTTTCTTTGTATTTTTTTGTATCCATATGTATTTGATTTGTCCATTATGATTTCCAACTTCTTTTTCTTTGATAACATTCTTCGTACTTTGTTTCAATCCTTTCTTTTGAATTTGGTCCCAATTCATGGATGGGGTGATGGGTGGAAGAAGATTCATGATGTGACTAGTTGTAGTATTGGCATCAGTTGCATCATAAGGATTCTTCATGCTCCCTATTTTGACGTTTTCTTGAGATGAAGTTGCCCCCAATATGGTGGTAGTAGTGCCTTCATGCTTTGATTTTTCATGTTCCGAGAGCTCTTGTTTAGAATGAATTCTCTGATAAATGACCATTGTAGATGATGTTATTGGAATTTGCTGCTCTACTAACTCTGAAATATCCTGTTCTATCTAACCTATTTCCTTGAGTGGATACTGCTGGATATCTTCATACATGATGTGCCTAGTCTGAATTTGGGAGAAGTCTGATCCTGATCTTGACAACTCAATAACCTTCTCTTTTTGTGTAATAATGTCAGGAGTAAAAGAATCTTGTTCTGAATGAAGATCATCTATGTCTCCATCCATAGAAAGAATCTCATGGATAGATGGAGGAGTATGTGCATCTTGCATAGATATGAGAGTGTCCATTAAATCATTGTAGTATCTTGGAGATACAAATTCTTGATCTTGATTAATTTTGGACTTGCTTTCAACATGCTTTGGATCAAGTTCTTAACATGGGCCAGTTTCAAAGGATGTATTACTTACAAAGGGTTCTTGGACATGATCATTAGTCATTGTAAGTGGTTCAATATCCCGTTGATCTTTGAGTGTACTTGGATCAAGTGTCAAGTTTAGATTTCCTTCAGTATCTGTAACCATGAGGTCAAAGGGGGTCAACATGTCTTGGAAAGGACCATTGATAGACCTTAGTGGAAGATTTTGATCTTGCTTTGGAATAAATTCTTGAGACATGTACTCTAACTCATCAGGTGATGTAGAGACATTTTCGTCATGATGATTGGTCGATGGATTGTGCATTATGTTAATAGGATTAAATAATCCTAACACTCCTTGAAATAGATCACTAAAAAGTGGCTCTTGATGTATGTTGAGTTGATCATCAAATGAGGTGGAACTCTTGAAATATGTTGATCTGATCATTGGATGAAGTAGACATAGCTTCAAGGTGCTCAGTGATGGATTGATCTTGATGCTTGTTCTCAACAATTGTCATTTTTTGTGTTTTGTGCTTGTGTTTGTTGGGTAGCTTGAGAGGCTTGGGCAGCTTGAGAGGCTTTTTGCACTTGTTGAGATTGTGTTGCTTGTTGCATGGCTAGATATTGTTGGATGGCCTTTTGGTAGGCCTGGTGAGCTTTTAGTGCAATGTTATATTGTCTTGCTGCATTTGGTTTTGGTGGTAGTGGTGGTGGATTTGGAATTGTGTTGGATGTAGTGATGGGTGGTTAAGATATTTTTGAAGTGATCATAGTGGTTTGAGAGATGATGGGTGTGATGGGGATGCTTGAAATGACTGAGGTGATAGGTCCTTGGGAGACCATATTTTGATTTTTCAGGATTGATGTTGTCGTTTGATTAGATACCATCTGTTGGTGCGATGTCGATGGTATATTCAAAGGATTTGATGTGATGGCTTGATTGGTGTTAGGTGGATTGATTTGGATGGAGTGATTGGTGCTAGGTAAAGGGGGAATCCCTAAACCAAGGAATGATGTTGATATGGGTAATGGTGGTGGAGATGTCTCTTGGCGCAATGACTCAACTATTTTGGTAAGTGTAGCAATTTGATCTCGCCAAATTTGATCTTGATTTCCATCTTGATTCCCTTGATATAGTTGATTTGGTTTTTGTTCAAGCAGATTTGGGATGCATACTTGTGGTTTTTGAATGGGATCATGGGAAAATTGATTTTGGACAATGTTCTAATTTGGGATGCTGTTCAAATTTGGCATGATAGGTTGAAATTGAACATTGTTGATGTTGGGAATCACATTGCCTTGATTTAGGTAACTTTTATTTTGCATGGTGTTACCTTGACTTGGAGTTGTTAACATCTTGTTTGTATTTTGAACAATATTCATATGATTTCCAAACATATTTATCCCAAAGTTTTCCAAATTCATGTTTGGAAAACTTATAGTTGGTACATTCTCTTTTGGCATGTAGGGATTTGGTGGGATGACGTTGTTCGTTTGAAGGCTCATGCATTGATTGTTTGGTTGGTGGATTTGTAGGTTTCGACTTGTATTTAAATCTACCATTAGGAGAGGTGTCCCAAACTTTGATTTGGGCATACTCACATTTGTTGTACTATTGACATTTGTCGAAGGTAATGATCCCATGTACGGTTTGTATAGATGTGAGTGTTGATAATCAATCAACGTTGTAAGGCTTTGATAGCTTAGTTGACTTGGATTACTCATGATGTATGTATCAAGTTTATATTCCATGTTCCTCTTGTGTTTTGAACTTGTTGCACAAGTGACCTCTAAGGTTCTTAGGACCAATGACAAGATGAAGGATGAAAGGGATGAATGATATGGGTGTTGAAGGTTTAGGGACATTAGATCAATGCTAGATTTAGGGTTTGATTTTTATTGGTTTGATTTGGGTAATGAACTTGTAAACCCTAAGATGTTGGATGTGATCTTTAGGATGAACTTGTTCAAAGGATTGCTACTTTAATTAAATATATGAGAAAGGATGCATTCCCACACACCTAACTAAACAAGGTGATTTTGATTTGACGATTTACCCAAGTCTAGAATGATGTTTCCAAAGCTCTAAAGTTGTTTGGTGGGATGGGTTTTGATAGATGTTTGGATTTGGATGAAGTGTTTGATTTGATCCTAAAAGAACCTTAGAGGAAGGACTTTTTTATGAGATCAAGATAGTGAAGAACATTCCTTTCTCGAAAAGTAATTCAAAATCAAAAGATCAATGTTTACATGAAAACAAAATGACAAATAGATGCCAAGCACATGTGTGGGGTACAATTGATTTAATCTTTGCTTAATGGATTCTTTTTTACCACAAACACTCTCTTGGTTAGATTTTGAATCTAGATGTCTAATGTCTCAACTTTCCCCTTATCCCGCAAAGTGTATTATGCGGAAACCAAGGAAATTTGAGGCAAGAGTTACCTATTGTTGACCTTAGTAGAAGAAAATTGAGATGAAATCCAAATTTTTAGAAGCCTCTAAGGATACGAGTCCCAAGGGGAAGCAATAACATGTGAATTTGTTCAAGGATATTTGCTTCTCCTAAAGGGTTTGAGATTTGATGCTCATGTTGAATGTTGGTTTCCCAATGTTTTCGATCAAAGCATTACGTTTTCAAACTGACTCACAAGCAATATAACATCCTAGCTCAATTGGTACGTTTTTCTTAGTGGGCTTGCCTCATGCCCTTTGTAGAAGAAGAGATGATTTTACATGCAACCAAGCAAAGAGTATAAAGGTATGTTAAGAATGAAGTCTTAACCTCTATACTTTAACCAAGATCGGACATGGCAAGTAACTTTTTGGAATCTAAGTTCCAATGCACCACTTTGATAAACTCGTTGAATGAATTAATTGGTCACTACAAACAAGGTTTTTATTTCAGACTTTCCATTCATGGAGATTGACCCATACGAAAAGAGTCCCCTTTCAAATCCATCTTGTCAGAATCAACTGCGTGATATTGGTGTTTACTCCAATATCCACATTTATATCCCAGTTGTAAATACTCTTGGCTTTAGAGTGTTACCAGTTGAGTCGTTCCCTTGGGTGAGTACTTTTTCCCCAAGGTAGGCACTCTAAGATAGACAAAAGCGAATAAAATTATTCATAGTTCGATCAACCCTTGTTTAGAAACAAAGGGAGAACATATGCAATAAATTCATTCACACTCGCACAAGATTTTGTTCAATTTTAGACCCAAAAATGAAGTGTGGAGGTGATTGCTTTGTCTTAACCTAAAACCATTAAAAAGGCCTTTTGATTCTCAAGATCTCTATAAAGCGCGAGAGAAGCGCATATGTCCTTTTTCAATGAGGTTAGTTTAAGTAAGCCATCACAAAACAAAGTTGCACTTGTTCATTTTAGATCCCCAAAGCAATTGTGATTTCCTTTTAAGCACCAAAAGAAAAATGAGAGTTGCCTTGTTCAATTGTTAACCAAAAAACAAACTCTAGTAAGTTGTATTCCCAATGTTCATTTTAGCCCTTTTGTAGCAAAAAATTGAAATGTTCTTTTTAGAGCCTAAAAGAAATTTAGTAGGTCTTAAAAGCTTGAAGGGGTAAAATCCTTAGAAGTGGGATTATAATTGCTTCCCAAAGTGTTCAAAAACACTTGATACAATGATGTGATAATGATTTTTTCTTTGACTTCCATGCTACATGATCCTTTAAAACCTACAATACAAGATCCAAATGTTAGATGACATCAAGTAACAAAAAGATATGAAGGTTAGATAAATGATTCAGCATAAAAACCCTAAAATTTAGACCAAGTTTCATTGTGATTTGAAATTAAGTGAAAATTTGAAAATTTTAACTCTATAAAAGTTAATAATAACCTACACCATTGGATAGCTTATCAAATTCTACCCCATTTAAAAAAAATCCTTCGAAAAAGACCAAAAAATGACCAAGATATGACCATTTTAAGTTTGCATGAAAAAGAAAGAAATCCAAGCAGTTTTGTTTGTGATGGCAGTTCTATTTGATTTTGTAGTGGCGCTATATTGCGACACTGGAGACTCCAGCGACGCAGTCTCCAACGACACAATTTGATTTTTGAGCAGTGTAGTTTGATTCCAGCGGTGCAGTTTGATTCCAGAGCGGTTCTATATAGCCCTGTTGGACTGTGAGCAGCGCTATATGGCCCTGTTGGACTGTTAGTAGCGCTATATGGCCTCGCTGGACTATGAGTGGCACTGTTTGAAGTTTTTAGTGGTGCAGTTTGTTTCCAGCGGTGCTATATAGCCCCACTGGACTGTGAGCAGCGCTGTTTCTTGTAAACAAACAAAAACACGTAATTTTGACAAAAAATGTGATTGGAATGTGAGATTCCCCTCCCTCTAGCGCCAAATGTGTGAACCCCAACCTTGGTACCTGAAAAACAACAAGAATAAACAAGTTAGACAAGAGATTGCAAGACAAAACAAGGATTCCCCATGAAATCCATTTACAACATTCAAACTAGGAAGAAAATAGTGAAGAACACAATGGAAATGACAAAACAAAGATTGAATCCTAATTTAAATGTGCAAACTCATGATCCCATGGGGGAATTGGTGCCAATTTGATGTGAAAATTGGCCCTTTCTCAATTCCTAAGATGCAAACTTGATGTGTTGAAGATGATTGATCCACTTTGTTGGTGAAGGATGAGAGCTCCATGATGAAAAAACCTTCATAACCTAGATATGGATTCAAAAGTATGGATGAACATTGCTCTAAATTTGAGTATAGTAAGTTTACTCAATTGGTGGATGATGAAATGAGGATATGATCTCTTCATTTATAGAATGCTAAGTTGAAGAGATGGTCAAAATAGAGCAATGTGGGACTAACATTCAACCAATGACAAGGTGCCACTTGTCAACTTGTGAATGGAGGAAGCTTGAGCACATTTTGATCAATGTGCAAGTTTGAAATTTGAATTTGATGAGATGACATGTTTAGGGGGGATGAAAGATGAGTTAAATGCCAAGTGGGAGACATGTAAGAGCTTTAAATTCTTTGTTGGATGGACAAGTCATTTTTGGGGGAGATTTCAAATTTGAGGAATATTCCATCTTTGATGCCTTTTTTGAATGAAAGTAGATGATTTATAAAACAATTAAATTGATTTTCATGTGCAAGTTGCAAAATCTAGAGGATTTGAGTGATTAGAATTAGCATTGATCATGATTTGATTAATTTAAATGATGTTAGTTGATTTGACCATTTTGATTTAGATTTTAGGATTTAAATAACTCAAAATGAGAAAAGAATGATTTAGACTTAGTTAAATAAATATTTTTGATTTATTTAACCAAAGGGGGTGATGTTAGATTAAATTAGATAATTTTTTGGTTTATTTAATTTAATTAGATGAAATTTGAGATTTAATCAAATAATATGGATTATTTAATTAAATAAAGATAGGACGATGAAGTGACCTAGCTAATTACACAAAGACAATGATTTAATTAAATCAAGGGATTTATTTAATTAAAAGGAGAATTATGATGACTTTAATCAAATAAGGCTATTTGATTAAATGGTTAGATAGAGGGATAATTCAAGATGAGGCAATGTTAGTAGATCAGGATCGAGTGTGCAATATTAATCTATGTATTTTCGATGTCTACACCCCCAAGGGGGGTTCACTTGAACCAAGTTCCATATGAACACCCCTTTTTCCCCCTTCCTCTCCTCTTCTACCAAATCTCTGCAAAAATTTTCCTTTTGAAGCTAGGGTTGAGGATGAAATGGAGGAGACTTCACAGACCCAACTAGATGATGGTAGTCTTCAGAACGAGCTATCCATAAAATATAATTTTCATATGTTTTGATTTTATTATGTATTTTTTAAGTTTGATTAAACATAGATTTTTCACTAAAAATCAAGCTCTTTGTTCTGCACATGTGGAAAAATAGTAGATTATCAAAATAAAATTCTAAAAATATGTTCAGGCTAGGTATTGATGTCTTTGATCTAGTAAAAAAAATTGAATTTTGATATATACAAAAAAAATTATGTTGTATATGGTCCACCTATGTCATATTTGAATTGTAATTGGTTTGACTTCAAAATTTGATTAAGGAAAAAAATTCAATAAAACACTATGAAACCAAATGAACCTATTAGATATAGTAGTTATAAATCTAAACTCGAAAAAAATATAATTTAATCCTTCATAGGAAAAATGTTATGTTGTTTATGATGAGCATCACTCCTTAAAAATGGTGTTTACTGATAAAAACTAGTTTTTGAAGGAGACGGAAAAATAAATGCAATCTGATTCAAAAAATAATTAAAAATAATTTAGAATCTACAGAAAAAATTTCAAAAATCACTAGTTCGCATCATCTTCAAATTCCTCATGGTTTAGCAACTATAGGTGCCCAAAAGTGAAGATTTAGTTAAAGAAATTTAGTTCAGTGTCCAATTTGGCCAAAAATTGTAAACCAGTATTGTGGGATCACCCCTCTCAGACCTTTAGGCAAATTATCCCTAAATTCATTTGGAGACTATGGTGCCTGGCTTCATTCTCTCACACCTTTTTCCCTCTTCATATAGAGGTTTTGATGCTTAATGCAGATTTCTTACTCCATTTTACCATTCTTCAACATACTCTCCAAACTAAATTGAATCTTCAAGTTTCATTGGCCAACCTATATATGCAAATTAAATGTTTTAAATCCAATTTGTAGGACACTAGTTCAACCAAAATTCATGTTGTAGGTTACAAAGGACAATTCTAGAGGTTTATTTTGAAAGAGGTTCTATAGGAGCTTATGAAGTTGTTGTCGTAAGCATTGAAAACTCTATCAAACAAAGGGATGTTGTTGTCCTAAGCGTTGAAATTGAAGAAAAACAACTGAAGACTAAAATTAACCACTTAGAAAAGGATGAAAAGATAAGAAGAATATTTTATCATCAATGAAAAGGAGGTTAGTCTTGCTCTAAAAAAAAAATCTATATTATTCTAAACAACCTAAATCATGATGAAATGGTAATGCAAGAAAGTTCCGAAAACAACAACTGAACATGTAGGATACATAAACCCATCATCATTTATCATCGATTATGTTAGATTCTTCTTTTGTTGTACACATCATGCCAACCAATAGTCTGATCCCTCTTCATTCCATTGTGGTGCTACAACTGCATAGACATGTCTTGGTTGTACAAGATCTGAAAGATGGTCGTAGTTAAGTGAACTTTCCATTTTATCTTCTAAAGATGATTGTGCTATAGATAAAGGGGTTAGGTATCATGGAATCCATGTATCTACCCACTCACTTGAATTACATTTATCCCAATCACACTGAATACAATTATGAAAAAACAAGCCAACCTCATGTCCATATGGTCCATGCACCCACATCTAAGCTTTGAAATGAATGCATCTTTGAAGATTATCTAATTGTTTGATATTCCAATTTATCTCCCACCATTCCCTCCTCAACCTACCAAAAGAACGTACACACTTGTGAATCAAGTGTCCCTCCTCATGATAATGCATAAGTACACCAATCAACAATAGAACATGCATCACTAAATGTTGCACCACCTTTGATATTCATTTGTTCTTTAATCAAAGGTCTCTTCACACATGCATCTGCGTCATCATGCTCGCCTTTTCCATGCATAGATTAAAAAAAATCCAAGTATTTGGTACACCCCTCTCTATATGCATTTTGCTCAACCAATAAAACATGTGAGTATTCTTGAATTGCCCTATGTAGTTATCTAACCAAATGAGATGTTGACCCATTGCAATACCTTTTTACTACAAGAACTCAATTTTTTTTTTTCAAAACAATGTTGCACAAACTCAAATGAATGAGATCTATCATCACTCATGTAAAAATGGTACTCCCTAATTATATTCCTATCCTCATCTGTACTATCAGGGGCATTTCTATATGTTATGTGAATAAAAATAGCAATTTGAATAGAATTATAATATTGTGATTGTACTTCATTCTATTGTTGGAATGTGTAATTTTTAGAAAAATCAACTACATATACAATAGTCCCAATTGGGAAAGATTCCTTACACATCCTGAATTGTCGATCTAACCATTGTGACCTGTGTCTATTCCTTGCATGCTTATAGAAAACATTTTTCTTAAAATTAGAAATAAAATCAACAATACTTACCTCTCTTGTAACTAAATCGCATCTAGAACCTTCACCTCCACTCTTCAATGTGTATTTGACTGTCTCAAACATTTTTTTCTCAATAGTCTTTTTAGAAAAATCATGTCTATTTCCCTCATAAAAACATGTTACAAATTTCGATAAACCACCACATTGCAAACATGTTTCATTTAAACAATCACTTCTATAAAATAAACAACCATCACCTCTAACACATAAAAATGAATCTAACAAGTCCCTGGATGACTTGGGAAGTTGCACTGCATGACACTCCAACATTTTGTTAGTATGCATAGTAGAACAAATATGGCATAATAATTCATGATACATTGAAAAATCGACATGGTATTTACATGTATTACAAATATGAATAGGTACACAATAAAATGGCTTGCAAGACTCAAAAACCCTTTGTGAGATTTGTAACTTTGGATGTTCTTCACAAAAAAATTTACATACAAAATTATTTGGCTACATTCCAAGAAAATTTTAGGATGTGGTGTGTGATCTCTATCACCAATTCGTAACTTTAAAGCATCCTTTACATTTAGTGATACTCTAGAGTGAGAGTTCTAAAAAATTTCAATTTACATATTTGCATTCTCTCTCTCCCTCCTCTCTCTCTTGGGTCTCTTCCCTCTATCCCTCCCACCCTACCTAGATAACTCTCTCCCCCCCTCTCAAACCCCTCTCTTATCAGGTCTCTCTCTCTCTATCTCTCTCTCCCTCTCTCCCTCCCTCTCTCCTTCCCTCTCTCTCTCTCTTGGGTCTCTCACTCCCTTTATGCCTCCTGCCCTAAACCCTAAACTCTCTCTCAGTTCCTCTCCCTCCCTTTAACCCTCCCACCTCCTCTCTCGCTTAGGTCTCTCCCTTGGGCACCCTACCTAGATAACTCTCGCTCTCTCAGGTATCTCTCTCTCTCATCTATCTCACTCTCCATATCCCTCTCAGGTCTCTCACTCTCTAGTCTCTCACTCTTTGTCTCCCTCTCAAGTCTTTCTCTCTCTCTCTCTCTTAGGTCTCTCCCTCCCTCTATCTCTCACACCCCCTCTCTCTATCTCACTATATATAATGTATAATACATAATACATAATATATAATATATAATATATTAGTATATTAGAATATATTAATATATTAAATATTATGTATTATGTATTATAAATAATACAAGTAACAGATATCCATTTTTTTTGACAAAATCAGTAGGTTCAAGATTTGGCTCTAGATTTGGTTCGGGATAGCCAAACCTAGGAAGTCAACTCAAAAAATGTGTTTACAAAATTTCCTTAGTTTTTTGAAGTTTTCCCTTGTGGCTAATGACCTTTTTTTATCCGAATTTGATGAAACGAAAAGGTTTATAGAAAAAATTGCTAGCTTTCCACGAATATAAGATATGCCTTATTTTGAATTTAATAAATAATTATATTGATTTTCTACATGCATTATGACTAAAGTCGTTATTGATAGGCCGATTGAAAAACTTCTATAACTTTCAAACTATTTCACATTTTTTGAATCTAAAAGATGCGTACTATAGGATAAAAAAATGAATTTCATAAATTTTTGACCAAGTTACGGGGATCAGACAAACACGTTTTAATAATTTTGAAATGTTCTAATAAAAAATCATAACTAATTATTCATATGCAAAAAAATTACAAAAAATTTGGCACATTTGGGCATGTGTCCTCTACATATATTGAGAGTTTCAAAAAAAAAAAATATTATTATTTTCTTGTAATTAGGGTGGTTAGACATACACCTACTTTTTATCTTTTCCTGAAAAATTTAGTACCACTACATTGAAATTTCAAATTTTCATAAAATAAATTTACTTTTTCCAAAAAAGGACTAGTAGCCTAGAAGCTACATTCAATTTTCTACAAGTTTTGTTCTTACATATTTTTCAAATTATGTTAATAACCTATTCAAATGTTTATGTCAATTGGTATGAGCTCTGCTAGGGTTTTGTGGTGTCTGCGGTCATCCTTGGACCCTCTTGCATCATATTGTGCTTATTGCACAAGAATTGCCTCTTTTCCTATGTGTACGACCACATTTAGTGTGGTTTTTGTGTTTTAATATGCCTTCTACTGGATCTAACCCTATAGTTAATGCTGGTGTTAGCGGTTCGACGACTTTTCTCAATGGCTCCACCTCCAAACAAGCATCCTTAAAAATTTGTTCTAATATTTTTTTATGAGGTATGCATTCTAAATCTCCTGCTGATGTGGTTTTACCTTTACCAGAGTTTGATTCTGCTTGTCAATGGCTTGAAAGTCACACCCTTGTTGGGCATTTTTTTGGGAGGACTCCCCCTGAAAGTGTGCTTAAGGAATGGGTTAGCAGGGCCTGGGTCCCTCATGGGGTCCGCCTTGATATGGTCCAAAACTTGACCAAGGGTTTTTTTTTGTTTCGCTTTTAAGAGGTTAGTCATGTATAGGCCATCTTAGGCCATGGTCCTTGGTATGTCTGGTCTTCCTTGTTGGTTTTCCAGGCATGGACCTGTGATTTTTCTATCTCAAATGAGACTAAACTCCGGGTCCCAGTTTGGATTGAGTTTCTTGGTCTCCCTTTGCCTTGTGTGCCCTTTTTGAATCATATTGCATCCTCGTTGGGGAGGGTTATCTGCATTGAGCCAAATAGGTCTTTTCAGGCCTGTCCCCAGAAAAGGGTTTGTGTGGAAGTGGACCTTTCCCACGACTTGAAAGACTCCATTGATATCCAAATAGGAACTCTCCGACACACCTAGAAGGTCACTTATTTCAATCTGCCTAACACGTGTTATCAGTGTCAGTCCACATACCACAAGATTAAGGACTGCCCTTTGGCAGTGCCTCGTACACCTTCTCTGCCATGAGGTGTTGAGTAGCCTCATCAAGTGGATTCTTTTGCTGGCAAGCAAGATACGACTTGGATTACGGTTACAAACTGCAAGAATAATTCTATTGGTTCTGGGTTGGCTTCCAAAGCCATCGAACTGGCAAAAATTGTTCCAAACCCTTCCTCAAAGGGGACGGCAACTCCGGCCAAGGATGATAGCATGCCTCTGCAGCCTCAGCCTAAGACCATGCCTCAACCTGCTGCTATTATGATGGCACAACTGACTATTTTTGCTCCTGTGTCAGGATCTCAAAGGAATTCTCGTAGCCCTTGTCCTCCCAAGGAAGAAGGGGAATATGTTAAAGAGAAGTGGAGAATTTCCTCTCTTTCTATCCAGATTGGTTCAATGCCGCCATAATTTTTGCAGAATCGTTTCTCTTCTTTGAACAAAGAGGAACCAAATTATGATGATATGGATTCATTTCATCCATGAACTTCCTTTCATGGAATGTTCGGGGTCTAACAAACCTCTCTAGAAAGTACATTGTTAGAGATACCTTGCGTAAGTTATATGGTATTGAAGTGCTTTGCCTCCAAGAAGTTAAAATTTCTGGTTTTTTTCTTGCCTTGGCTTGTCGCTCTATTTGGCCAGCCAGTTCCATGTTTTGTACTGCTCATGAACCTAGGCATGGCAGAGCTATCACTCTTTTTTCCCCATGGTGGCACTCCCATGTGGTCACCCATGGGTTTGATCCCACTCATCGGCTCGTCTGGATTCTTCTTAACAATGATAATCATTCTTTTGGGATTATTAATGTTTATGCCCCTAATGATGCTGTGGAATGCTCTATGCTTTGGCGATGGATGCTGACTCATTGCCCATTGCTACCTAGCTTTTATGTGGGGATTTCAATATGGTTGAGATGGTGTATGAAAAAGATGGCACCTTTCCTTTTAGATGGGAAGCTGGTGAAAGAGAGGCGTGGTTCTATATGCGCAATAAATTGGGCTTTTTGATCCCAATATCAGTTGCCTCCATTCTCATTCTCTCTAACACACTTGGTGTAATTACAGGGCTAGTTCTGACAAAAATTTTAAACACCTCGTTCGTGCCATGATCTCAGATCAATATTTTTTCTCTTTTGATAGGTCTTCCCTTCCGGTTAAGCCGTTAGTGGATATGACTTTGTTAGACCACTTCCTCATTTTCTTTCGCATTGAATGGGAGTTTCAATAGCCTCACACGTGTAAGACTCAATTCTTTCTTAACACATTTACTCTGCCACAAGCTTACCATGGCCCACATTCACAGAGTTTGGAATTTGGAATGCAGGCCAGCCCATCATACATGCTGAATTACTTGGTGGAATGATGCTATCACTCGCACTGCTAGATTTCTATGCATTTATGGGTACCAGCTGGCCATTTTTTACCAACGATCTTATGAGGCTACCATTGCCAACCTGCGCTAAGCTATCGAGGCTTTAGTGGCCATCCCCTTTTCCCCATCATTGCAAGTTAGAGTGGCAGAGTTAAGGAAAAAAAAGTAAATTGCTGATAGTTATGCCACCAAAGGTGTGCAAATAAAGGCACATCTTCACTGGCTTAAAATTGGTGATCATACCTCCAAAGAGGTTTTTTTGGTTTTGCATTCCAAACACTCTTCTCGGGCATTAAAAAAATTAAAGATGGTGTGCAGGTGCTTTCAGAGTTTCCTTGCATTCTCCAAGCTTTCGAGCGTCACTATGAGCAAGTGTTCACTACTCAAGACCCCACGCCAGAGCGACAACAAGCCCTCTAAGACTGCCTCACTATCATGCCACATAGGCTTTCTTCAGCCCATAAAAACTACTGTGATCAATTGCTAACAATTGATGATATGAAAGAAGTGGTCTACTCCATGGTTGATGATAAAGCCCTAGGGATTGACGGATTTATTGCAAATTTTACAAGGCCCTCTGGGATTGTGTTGGCCTTGACTTACATCATGTATATTTAGAAGCATTCCATACTAACTCTCTAGGGGAGTTAATAAACAAAGGAAATATTAAATTCATACCTAAATCTGGTGATCCCAAAGACATTTATAACTGGCGGCCTATCACGCTTCTCAATGTCTTCTACAAAATCATTACCAAAGCTCTAGCCTTAAAGATTCACCATCTTTTACCTCAGATTGTACCCCCAGAATAAACTAGTTTCATCAAATCCAGGTTTATTTTAGATAACATTATTGCTATTTGGGAAGGCATGGAATGGGCTTGGCGTTCTAATTAGAAAGCCATGTTCATCAAGATTGATTTTTCCAAAGCTTATGATCACATTGATTGGCTGTTTATCCTTGCTATTCTGCAAGCCTTGGGTTTTGGGCCCAATTTTATTCAGTTTGTTTGGATGCTCTTTGTAGAAGCTTCAGCCTGCATTACCATTAATGGCCGCTAGTCCTTTGCCTTTGGCCTCTTTTGTTCCATTCGGAAGGGTTGCCCGCTTGCTCCTTCTCTGTATGTGCTTGCTGCTGAAGACTTTGGTTATCTTTTGGCTAATGCGGTTTCCCAGCAGTGTGTCAAAGGCATCTTGTTGCCGAACTCTCAGGCTCAACTTATCGATGGCCATTTTGCTGATGACTCTTTCCTCACTCTCTTGGAGGAAGAGGAGAACATTCAAGTGGTGCTTGACTACCTTAATATTTTTTGTCTCGCCTCTGGCTCTGCCATTCAATGGCACAAAACTCTTTGTTATAGACAATCAATCTTGCCTTACCCTTCTTGGCTTCATCAGTATGGTTGGAAGTGGATTGGGCCAGGAGAAATTTTTCAATTCTTGGGCATTCCTTTTGCCTTTCAGGTGTCCCCGGCTGAGCTATGGCAAGCTGTGCTTTCTTGGGTTGAACAAAAGTTGGCTTACTGGATCACCAAGCCCTTGTCTCTGGCAGGGAAATTTCAAGTTTGCTCGAAAGTTTTGGCCGCCACCCATGTTTATTACTCCTCTTGTTGGGCACCTTCTAAGGCTACCTATAGCAAACTTGAGAAGCTGCTCCGAGAATTTCTTTGGGCCTCTTCTGAAACCCATAAAGGGTTTCATCATGTTGCTTGGGAATTTTGCTATCTCCCCAAAGATTCTGGAGGTTTGGGATTGCTCTCTACCTAGAGGCAAGGGACTGCCTTGCGTGTTAAATGGATTATCCATGCCCTTACTGGGGATGAGGCCTAGAAAATTCTTCTCCACCATTATATTCAGTTTGGTTTTCCTATAAATAAACCTACCTGGAAGGGGATTGGTTTTCAGACCCTTCTGGTCATGAAGGAACCAATCCAAATTTTTGGGACTTTTGTTGCCAAAAGCATTTGGCATTCCTGGGAGGTTGTCAAACCTTGGCTTCGGTGGGTTGGCTCTAGTTTTCGTGATGGGATTTCACTTAACTAGCAAAACATCTGGTGGTTGCCTCTTTTTTCTCGCAATGATCAACCTTTGTCTAAAGTGCCCTGAATTGAAGATCTCAGATTCCACAAGAAAGGTATCCAGACTCTCAAACAACTTTTTCATAGACCCACCATGCACATTATGCACTAGTACGAGTTTTGTGCCATGTACAAGCTTCGAAACCAAGACCGTGCTACTTTTGATGGTCTGGTGAATGCTATTTTAGATGAGATGAGTCATAAAATTTGTATTCGGTGGTTCAAGCCTTGGTGGAAGGACTGGAAGTGGTACCTAGATACTCCTTTCAGGAACTACAAGCCTAGGCTTGGTTATAGGTGGATTTCACCCCATTTCCAAATGATTCAGAGTTTGAACCAGAGGTGGCTTCTCCAATCTCTCACTCTTATTTGGCATAAAAGATTCAATGCCACTTGGTTTGCAAGTGTTGAGCTGAAGTTAGCCCATTTTTCCTAGTGTATTCTTTTCCAAGGCTTTCCCGTGGGATCTTGGCTTGTCCACTTAGGGGTCCATGACCCTCGGTGCCCTTTTTGTGGGCAGGCTAAGACTTTTAAGCATCTTTTCTAGTTTTTTCCCAAAGCTCAATAGTACTGGACTTGTATTCATGACTTCTTTTGGCCATTTAGGCCGGAGCCGTTCTCTTGGCATATGATTCTGCTGGGTGATTCACCTAGATTCCTGGCTAAATATACCCAACTTTGGGACACTTTCAGGGTGGAAATCCTCTTCAATATCTGGAAAGACAAAAATTCTTGTGTATTTGCTCATTCTCAATTGGATTGTTAGGTTTCTTTGTATACAAAAGCTATAATTTGTTCTAATGTGTTATTATAGATTCAGGTGCAAGCCAACAAAGTGGCTCTTGAAGTTGCTCCTGGACCATTGGGGCAATACCCCATGTATTCTTGCTCGGGCCCTCACCTCACCCTCTTCCTCTTGTGTCCTGTCGCCTTCTCAGGGCGAACAATGGAGTGGTTCTGCACATCCTCATTCTCACCCTCCTCAGTGGACCCGTTCTCCTCTGCCACGAGCTGGCCAGGGGTGGCCCTCTGGCGGTGCGTCGGGGAGCGATGGTGGTGGCTCTAGGTGGCCCTCTGATGATACTCTTGCTTCTAGTTTTGGTTGGCCAGACTTTGGTAAAAGTTTCCCGTGGTTGGCTCTTGCAATCTTGCCTCATTGCGAGGATGAAGATAAAGATAAAGACAAAGATACTAATGATAGTTGGGGTCCTCCTCTTGACATCACTCCCAACCCTGCTGATGTATGGGGGAATAAGGATGACAAAGACCTTCTTGGCTCTACTAGCACTGTTGTAGCTGCCTGATGGCCTTTTTCTTGTTATGTTTGTTAAAAACTTGATCATTTAGTTTTTCTGGGCATGGCCCATTTGACTCCGGGGGTGTTCCTTTGACTCCGGGGGTGTTCCTTTTTACCACCCACTTTTTTTTGTGAATATGTACTTTTATAATATTAATTAATATTTATCTATTCATAAAAAAAAATGTTTATGTCAATTTTCTCAACTCTGTTTTTCTAAAATTTTATTGCCACTTAGGGGCCTAGTTTGGACCCCCATGATCCTACACTAACCCTTGATTTTTCTTGGTGAAAGGTCAACCTCTCAAGAATAGTAGAATCTCTTAAATCAATACATGTACTATGAACATGTAGCACATCTTTTTGTTTGAGAAAAAAATGCATTTCCATTTCTTGTTGTGATTAACAAAACAAAAATGCACAACTTATTGGCATGGTGGAAAACATAATGGGTTATGTGTTATTTAATTGTGCTTGTTCTAATTCTGCTTCGTATGGTCAAGATGTGAAAGCTAATAATATCTTTGATGTAGGCATACAATATGTCGGGCAATGCAAAAGCATTGATCTCTAGTTGGTTGACCAACTACCATTTGTATCTTCCATGCAATGTCCTCACTCGCATAGAGGAACTAAGTCTCCCATACAGGTTGCAGGAAAAGATGTTAAGGAGAATTGACAAAAAATGGCCAAATTGTAGTGACGTCAAATATCATAATTATGCTCATTTTAGCTATGTCTTCGATGTATGGGTGAAAATGAGCATGGATGTTGAATACTATAATCTACAAATAGAGTGTAAATTTGTGTGACTAGCCAATTCATTTTTACCAAGATATTCAAGATCTCTTTCTAGCTAGATGCATTTGGAAGGTATCCATTAACCCAATAGTGATTGTCCAAAAGAAGAACCTTCCCAATGAGCTAAGCGTAAAAGTTATGAGATTCATCAAGGGGGAATCTCAAATTAGTGATCACATGAGTCATGTGGAGGAACGGTTGCTTGTTGTGTTGAAATTTAACTACACTATCAAGTTCGAGGTGCATCATGTCAGACCATCATTAAGACTGATACATGCAAATTATGGGATACCCACATTGTATGGCATCAATTCTAACTTGACAATCAGAGTGTGCATAATTCTTCCTTATAGTGACAATGCAAAAGTGATACCTATTGATAAATGGTTGACATAGTTGAGAATGCTTGCAAATTTTTCAGACATTGTATATGACTATATCCAATGTCAATAGAATTTTGATGTCATTAACGATTTCCTCACACTCATTTCCATGTTATATATTTACAATGTTATTTAGAACTTTTATGTATAGTTAATACATAACACATTGTGGTTACCATAAGAAATATGATTTTTAGTTTTTTGTAATGATTAGTTATCTATTACATATGATTTTTTAGTTTTTAATAGATGGATAAATAACTACACTTGGGTGTTTCATATGATATTTGTGTTGTTTTCTTATGTCCAAGTCAAATTCATTTATTATTAAGATATCTTGTTTCTTTTGGTATGGTATGACTTTATAACCCCATGAAATAGGCACTACTCTTGGAATAAAATGATCCACCATGCACGCCAGAAGAGAACATTTTTAACCCACAAATTATAAATAGAGCATTCATTTGAATGTATGTCAAGAACTAATATTATATCCAAGTAGAATTTTTAGTAATAATTAAGACTTCTTATGGTATAGTCGTGTTTATATACACATGTTTTATACTTTTGCAAACACATAATAAGCTTGAAATTATATTGATAAGTAAAGGCATTGCAATGTCACCAAATTTCATACAACAAAGAACAAGTAATATACTTGATGACTATAATAAGAGATTGGAACAAGGGCATGTTGATATAAAAAGATTTAGCTATCTCTAGAAAGTACTTAAAATGTAAATTTATATTCCATTCATAACAGCAAGGGAAAATATGTCATCAATCAGATATCAATATCAATGCTTGAGAGGAAGTGGAATAGGGACCTGTTTGAGAACAATTGCCTCCTCATTTACTGCCACTTGTGAGCCTGAACAACTAGGGTGCAAATTTGCATAGGTATACAATTAGAATTAGAATAAATAAAAAATTCCATGTACATGTTCATTATGAACATCAAAATGAGACAAATGGAGTATTTTCTACCACTTGTGAGCATGAATAGCCACGGTGCTTCTCTTGCATAGGTTTATTGGTATTATTTATATTTAATATGATTTCCCATAAATGATCAGACATTATTTGTGGTGTATGACAAGAGATAGAGAGGAGCAACTTATGGTGTAAGACATTGCTATCAATTGTTTTTTTTTTATATATGTGCATTCTAGCTTTAATTGGCCCTAGCTAGTGATGCCACAAATAGGGGGTGTCATCCTAGTATTTTGAAAGACATTGTACTCAAGGAACCAATTTAAATACACTTAAGTAATAGAGTATTCCACCATGGGACTTGAACTTGGTACTTATTGCTAATAGTCAATAGGCATGCCATTGTACCATCTACCCATGCGTATTGCCAATTGCCTTCTTTAAGTAATTATGATACGTAAGTCCACTCCTTTATTGGACCTCTCATCTTGATTGTAAAGAACTTAGAACATATGCTCGATATACCAGTCCACATTATGTGTATGATCTATCATATCTGACTTTAAAGACCCTAGTATATGTGTGAGAATGTATTGTATGCTCACCAGAGGCTAGACTTATGAATTGCATCATATAATGTTGCCCTATAGTTGTTTTAGTAATAGTGTTTATCATAATTTTTGATGTTGAGTTCTATTCATCATCAGAGAAGATCAAAATTAGTGGCATACATGATCTCTATTGTATGTAGATATTTTGTAATGTTCTATATAAAAGGCCAAACTCAAAGGAATGTTAAAAGCTCAAATTTTGAAAAATATTTTTTGCATAAAAGCAAAGATAAACTATAAGATGGAGGTCAAAATTTTACTTTAAAGTGAGGATATAATCTTATGCTCAATTTTTTTTTAATTTGGAAAAATACTTAAGCCAAATGCCAAGTATGGCTAAAATTTTAGCAACATGATGAATGCAAATGTAAAATTCTTCCAGAAAATGTAGGTTTTGCAGATATGATTAAGCATTCACCAATCCAAAGTTAAGTGCATATAATGATACAAGTTAAAAGAAGTTATGCAAAAATAAGGACAACATTTTTACCATACCAAAGAGTTATTCTATAATTTGAAGGTGGACTTAATTACATTCTTGGAGCATACAAAACAAAAAAATTTCATGACGAAATAATTGACAAGGGAAAGTGTGTTTTCCAACATTGCAAATAATGTGAGCATTTTTTTTGTTCCAATTAGATGAGGAAAGTGAAATTCCATTTTTAGTGTACCAAAGAGTTATTCTATAATTTGAAAGTAGACTTCATTACATTCTTGGTTGCAATGAAAAAAAACTATTCAATAAACTAATTGACACGGGACAGTGTGTTTTCCAACACTGCAAATAATGCAAGCGATTTATTTGTTCCAATCACATGAAAAAAAGAAATTACATTTTCACTCTACCGAAGAGTTGTTCAAAAATTTGAAAGTGGAATTCATTGCATTTTTGGACCATAGGAAACAAAAAAAATTCATGATGAAATAACTGACACGACATAGTATGCTTTCCAACACTGCAAACAATGTGAGCATTTTATTTGATCCAATCAAATGAGGAAAGTGAAATGCCATTTTCATTGTACCAAAGATTTGTTCAAAAATTTGAAAGTGGACTTCATAACATTCTTCGTTGTAATGAAACACAAACTTTTTATAACAAACTAACTAACATGGGATACTATGTTTTCCAACACTGCAAACAATATACATATACATATACATATACATACATACATATACATATATATATATATATATATATATATATATATATATATATATATATATATATATATATATATATATATATATATGTATGTATGTATGTATATATATGTATATTTGTATGTATATATATGTTGCCAACAAATAAAATGCTCAGACAAAACTAACTGGCATGAGATAGTGTGTTTTCTAAATTAAGTTTTTTTAGCTCCAAAATACTTGAAGAAAACTTTTCATAACAAACTAATTGGCATGGGATAGTGTGTTTTCTAACACCGCAAATAATGTGAGCATTTTACTTGTTTCAATCAAATGAAAAGAGGGAAATGCCATATTAATGTCACCAAAGAGTTGTTCTAAAATATGAAGGTGGACTTACATTTTTGTAGCGTACGAAATAAAAACTTTTCATGAGGGAATAACTAAGAGGAGACAATGTTTTTTCCAACACTGTAAATAATGCGAGCATTTTATTTGATCCAATCTGATGAAAAAAGGGAAATTACGCATATTTATGTCACTAAAGAGTTGTTCTAAAATATGAAGGTGGACTTCATTGCATTTTTGGAGTGTACGAAACAATTTTTTTTAATGAGGGAATAACTAAGAGGAGACAATGTGTTTTTCAACACTGCGAATAAGGTGAGCATTTTATTTGTTCCAATTAGATGAAAAAATGGAAATGTCATATTTATGTTACCAAAGAGTTGTTCTAAAATATTAAGGTGGACTTCATTACATTTTTTGAGTGTACGAATCAAAAAAAAATTCACGAGGGAATAACTAAGAGGAGACAGTGTATTTTCCAACACTGCAAATAAGGCGAGCATTTTATATGTTCCAATCAAATGAAAAAAGGGAAATTTCATATTTACATAACCAAATAGCTATTCTAAAATTTGAAGGTGGATTTCATTACATTTTTGGAGTGTACGAAACAAAAAATTTTCATAACAAAGTAACTGACATGGGACAGTGTGTTTTTCAACACTGCAAATAATTTGAGCATTTTATTTATTCCAATCACATGAAAAAAGGAAATGGTATTTTCACTCTACCAAAGAGTTGTTCTAAAATTTGAAAGTGGACTTCATTACATTTTTGGAGCATAGGAAACACAAACTTTTCATGACGAAATAACTGACACAAGACACTGTGTTTTCCAACATTGCAAACAATGTGAGCATTTTATTTGTTCCAATCAGACGAGGAAAGAGAAATTTCATTTTGAATGTACCAAAGAGTTGTTCAAAAATTTGAAAGTAGACTTCATTAAATTTTTGCTCGTAATGAAACAAAAAAATTTCATAATGAACTATCTGACATGGGATAGTGTGTTTTCCAACACTGTAAATAATGTGAGCATTTTATCTGTTCCAATTAGATAAAAAAGGGAAATGCCATATTTACATCACCAAAGAGTTGCTCTTAAATTTGAAGGTGGACTTCATTACATTTTTGGAGCGTATTTTTTTTTTTCATAATGAAGTAACAGACATGGGATAGTGTGTTTTCCAACACTGCAAACAATGTGAGCATTTTATCTCTTCAAATCAAATGATAAAAGGGAGATGCCATTTTTACTGTACCAAAGATTTTTTCTAAATTTTGAAAGTGAAAGTCATTACATTCTTGGTCGTAATGAAACAAAACTTTTCATAAGGAAATAACTGACAGGAGATAGTGTGTTTTCCAACACTGCAAATAATGTGAGCATTTTATCTCTTCCAATCACATGATAAAAGGGAGATGCTATTTTTACTGCACCAAAGACTTATTCTAAAATTTTAAAGTGGAATTCATTACATTCTTTCTCGTAACAAAATAAAAAAATTTCATATTGAAATAACTAACAGGGGACAGTGTACTTTCCAACAGTGCAAACAATGTGAGCATTTTATCTCTTCCAATTAGATGGAAAAAGGGAAATTCCATTTTTATTGTACCAAAGAGTTGGTCTAAAATTTGAAAGTGGACTTCATTACTTTCGTGGTCATTATGAAACAAAATTTTCCATAAGGAAATAACTGATAAGGGATAGCGTGTTTCTAGCACTCCAAACAATGTCAACATTTTATCTCTTCCAATCACATGATAAAAGGGAGATGCCATTTTTACTGTACCAAAGAGTTGTTCTAAAATTTGAAAGTGGACTTTATTACATTCTTTCTCGTAATGAAACAAAAATTTTCATTAGGAAATAATTGATAGGGGATGGTGTATTTTCCAACACTACAAACAATGTGAGCATTTTATTTGTTCCAATCAGATGGAAAAAGGGAAATGTCATTTTTACTGTACCAAAGAGTTGTTCTAAATTTTTTAAGTGGACTTCATTACATTCATGATTGTAACAAAACATAACTTTTCATAAGGAAATAACTGACAGGGGACAATGTGTTTTCCAACATTGTAAATAATGTGAGCATTTTATCTCTTCCAATCAAATGGAAAAAGGGAAATGCCATTTTTACTATACCAAAGAGTTTTTCTAAAATTTGAAAGTGGACAACATTCATGGTTGTAACAAAATAAAACTTTTCATAAGGAAATAACTGACAGGGGACAGCGTGTTTTCCAACATTGTAAACAATGTGAGCATTTTATCTCTTCCAATCAGATGGAAAAAGGGAAATGCCATTTTTACTATACCAAAGAGTTGTTCTAAAATTTTAAAGTGGACTTCATTACATTCTTGGTCGTAATGAAAAAAAAACTTTTCATAAGGAAATAACTAATAGGGGACAGTGTGTTTTTCAACACTACAAATAGTTGCCCACATAGATATGTACATATACATACACATAACATTTATTGTTATACTCTATTGAATACCATGTATGTAATTAGTCTATTCAATACCATTGATTGCTATATTCAAATTTGTTGAGGTCAAATGATTTACATGTCAACTTTTTTCTTTCATTTATAAGCAAGCTACCATAAACTATAGGTGGTATTTCCTATCATTATTTCACATTATCTATAATGTAATTATATAGGGAAATGAAAAGTCCGATATGAAATGTATAACATAGTGTTCATACATGTGAAAATAATATATGTGTACACCATAATTGTTCAATAATCAAATAATGAAACTCACAATGCACAATGAGGCTCATTGTTAGCCTGTCCCATCATCTCCTACGCTGCCTATTCTTTGCAATCGAGGACATGCCTTCACAATATATGACACATTTCTTTGGGTTATTATGTATTTCGGGAGGGGTGATTGTAATTCCACGAACCCTCACAGATGATGAATGTGAAACAACAAATTTCTTGAGAGGCCGTGCTTTCTCCTTTGCACTTTGAACACCTTTAGCCTATACGAAATACTTTGAACAATTAACGTATGGATGGAAATAAATATAAGGTAGTATGATACATACATCAAGATATCATTTATATGTACCTCAAGAAGAGAAGGCTTCAAGTCAGAGAGGTTCTATATTGTGAATTTTCCTACGCAATATTCGACAGTTTCTGTGCCAGGATGTCGATAAGGCAGTTTGCAGTCACTAGTAATGGCCATTACAATGTTGAATCTCACACAATATTTTGGGTGGGAAATGTTGTGGGTAAGTGCATTTCTACTAACAACACTTACAATTCCTTTTCCAACCAGTTTATGTCGCCACCAAAGGTCAACGTGATCATCAATCTTAAAAGTGATTCTCTTGAACTCTATCCTCTCTTCATCAACAAGATTTGTCTGCAATGGAAATTTCATTGACGTGAATCATAATTCAAGACATATTAAAGGATTCATAAAGAAATTGGAACAAAAGCATAGAAGTGTGTTGTGTCTGTTACCGATATAGATGGTACATTGTTACTCTCCCCGTCCCCATGTCCATCTTTATTTTTTTAAATAAAAGGCATTAAGCTGACTTAAAATGTTATAGAATAAGAAAGAAAAATGTTATAGAATAAGAAAGTTTACATCATGAAGTATCAGTGGAAATTTACAGTCTTGAAAAAATGATTTCCACTTGCATTTTTTCCCTTATACAAAATTTTAATTAGTAAAATGTCATCAACATATATACTGTTTTGATTGAAATTGATACTTGATATGATAATACTTTTCTATATGCTTCACCTTTGTTTGTGTAAAGCTATATACAGTATGTTTTGTACTATGAGCAACATACTTCTTTTTATCAAAAAAGCACAAAAAGTTTTTCAACTCCTAGCTATGCTTTTAGGAACAGTGAACTGGAGAGTTTTCATCCCGACTTTCTTTCTGCACATACTAGTTTAGTGGAGAGGCTTGAGACACTGTTGTTATATTCATGTTTGGCAAGAGTGGTTGAGGGTGGGATTCATTTGGAGGTGCAAGAGGAGGCATAACTTTCTGCACATTCTAGTTCACTAGAAAGGATTGAGATGCTATTGATACATTCATGTCTGGCAAGAGTGGTTGAGGTTGAGACCCATTTAGAGGTACAAGAGGAGGCCTAATGTGCATAGCTTGATGGCATTGGTGTGTTATCAACATGTCCATCTTTATTGCCATCTCCCCCTTGTAGGCCAACGCTCTCCCTATCCCATGTCCATCTTTATTAGCATGTCCCACTTGTAGGCCAATGCTCTCCCCATCCCCATGTTCATCTCTATTACTATCTCCCAGTTCCATTGCAACTACATCTCCAATAAGGTCAACACCCATGTTTTTGGCAGACCACACATCTCCAATAACATTCTTATCCTACAAAACATGGCATAGGTTGGAGAAGACAAAGAAGAAAATCAAACTTTACAAATTTAGACAACAATAGACTTATCACCATCCTAGGAGGGAAAATTCCAACCAAACCTAAATAAGCTCACAATTTGCAAAGAAATTGTCATAGCCCCTTCCCTTAAGACATTATTATCTAATACATTATCAATATTTTCATATTATGGATTGGATATATTGTTTCAATGTTATGAATGGCATTTATTCTTACATTATGTTTTGTGCTAATTTATTTTAGAACACTCTATTGATTGATGATAAATATATTTAAGTAAGTGGAAGGAAATAAGTAAAGAAAATAATAATGTCAAGGCTGTGAAAAACGTCCTTCAAGATTTATGAGAACCATTCATTTTTTGGTAAATAAATAAATCACAATTCAAAAGAATGAGTAACGTATCTACAAGAGTGCAAGGACTATTGGTCTTCCAAAATGTGAGTAATTACATACAATCTTGCATGCATATGAAGGGACATTCGTTCAGGAAGCTTCTCTGCTCTATAAATGAAGAGAGGAAAGGGGATTGAAGGATTCGTAGAAGAGTATCGGGCACAAAGAAGGACAAACCCAAGAAAAAACAAGAAGAGTTATTTTGATCAAGTGAAGCTCACACATGTATGTGTATCTTGTCAATGAAATAAACTAGATAAGTAATGTTGTTGCATTTGTTTCCTGTAGTTGCTATAAATGAATAATTTGAGTTCTAGTGCTAGAGAATTCATACTGTATTGTTTAAGCTGAGAGTTTGGACTTAATTTTTGGAATGAGAAAATATACATAATGTGTGAACCGTGGCCTTTGTAGGAATACTAAGGATCAATGAGAGGGGGTGAATCTGTGATCTAATAAAACCAATCACATAAATTTAATTTCTTTAATCACACAAAAACTTTAGATATTATATTTCATGAGAGAACACAAAGATGTGCAAGTCACAACATCACATGTGAATCGAGAATACTTAATCATACACAAAACAACACATCACCAAGGAAAGACAAGACACAAAGTTTATGAGGAAAAACCCTAAAAAGTTGAAAAAACCATTCTAAATTAAAGCTTTATGAGGCCACACTAGCCAATACCTTGCTGTATACAAATTGTGTGTCTCACTAACAACAAAACAAGCCTCACTAGTTGATTCCTATGCCTCACTAGAAAAACTCATGCCTCACTAGCTTCTCATCATGCCTCTCAAGAAAACACTTCAAAAGAAAGAAGAAAGAATCAAAGGGTTACTCTGTTTCAATACAATCCACTGCTCATGTAATCAACCACTTCATCAATTTAGTAAACACCATCAAATTTTCAAGATATAACATTTCGTGGACAAACTCTGCTACATATATGACCTGTCACTCCATTCTCATGTGATTTAATTCATATCATGCTTGTATATGCAAACAAAAACCATATTTCAGGCATACTATCCTTTACATACTCATACCCTATGTTTTGGCAATCAAACTTAATCAACATGAGACTTCAATCACACGAATACCTTTTTACGCAGTCATCTATCCACTTTTTCATAGAGCACAAATCATACTCTTGTCACAAGAGTTTTCATTGATGTTATTCTGATCTGCACAATGTAAAACACATTTCTTGAACAGACATACAGAGACACCAATAATATTGTTGTTCAAAATCTCCTTCTTTGTATATGTCTTCATGAAAGAATAGAGTATCGTTTCCTTCAGCACACTCAAATCATATTTCCTTTTATACCTTCCTTTTTCATTCAGTTCACAGTCATTCCTTTTTCTTTATGAGAATCCCCTTTTAAAAATTAGGAAAAGTTACTATCTTTCATGTTTATCAATCAAAATCTACTTTCCATATTCACCAAAAGCATTCCATTTTCAAATCAAAATACTTTCATGTTTTTCTCTATTTGTATATTCATGATATCAGCATAATATTATAATCTTCAAAAACCTCTCACCTCATATTCAATATACTCTCATAGATCTTTCATACTTCTCAGAATAATCAATCAAAAACTTCACCCTCCCTTTTTTCTAAAGCACACTCTCTTAGCCAATAATAATTGAAAACCTCTCTTAACCGCTGATATTCAAAGACAAAGCACTTTGAACTTGCGTACTCATCCACATTCCTCAACTGTTCATATTCAAATGATCTCACAAAAAACAAATCGACCTTCAGACTTCCTGTCAAGTTTAAAGCCTTGAAAGTAACCGTTCATAAAATTTAAATGAGAACCATCGATCTTTGATACCCGCAAAACCTCCAATTAAATGATAGCCATAGATTTTGCCTTAACTATTCAACCAAAAGTTATTAACCTGCTAAACTGGTTTCTTCAAAGGAAAGGGTCGGTTAATGAATGTTCTAAAACCCCTTAAGAAAGTTACTTAAAAGCATTAACTTGCAACACTCGATCAACTTACAAATAGATTTTCTATTTAGTTTGCACACAAAGCATATATCTAGGGTTTTTAGAAACAAGGTGGTAACACAAAATAAACCCTAAAATGAACATAAACTTGTGCCTTTTTGTAAATGACTCTAGATTACTACAAAATGCATTGATGCAGACTTTGATGCAGACTTTGATGAGGATTATACAAGTCCAAGGTGAAGGATTTAAACCCTTTGAAGCTTTTGATGCACTGATATTATGCTTTGAAGCTTTGATGCTCTTTGAAACTTTGATTGCTTGATAATACCTTAAATATGACATGAACAAGTACCTTTGCTAATACTTGAACATAAACTTTGAAGAGAAAACATATTAGGATTTTGTACCTTGAAATTTTTGATGCTCTTAAGGTTTGAAGCCTTGAATGCTATTGAACCTTGCTTTGATGCTTTACTTGTTGTGATGCTATTGAAGCAAACATGACAAAAGCAAAACATGCCAATGCAACAAACTCATTGATATCAACAAGTACCTTGAAGCAGCATGACCAAGAGCAACTCAAGAACGCTTCACAACAAAAGATACAACTCTGTGAACATCAACCCACTGAATGCCTTAAAGAACAAGAAGCATCACTGTCAAAGTCTGAAGAAACCTCTGAAGCAATATTCTCAGATACATGGTGGACATGAAGAACTAAATAGACAAGCACCTCCTGGCAAAACTTATCACTTTTGCACCACTATGTACCAAGAGATGACTACAATCAACTTAACCTTGTCTTGGAACAAAACTTTGTTTGCACCAATCATCAAACAACACCACCACTGCATGATACTTTAACCTGAAGCAACTATACATGATAGACCTTATGTGAGAGATACCTTGAGACACCATGAGTAACCTTCAAACAAGCATGAACAAGAGCAATTTTACTTTGAGAGCAATGATTTACAAAGACAAATCAATCTCCAAACTCCAACAACCTTATGCACCAACCATCACACCAACCTTTGCTCAAGCCTCTGATTTCAAGAAGAATAAAGGTATCATGAAAGAGCCACTGAACTTGAAGCACCATCATAAACATCTTTGACATCAATGACAAACACTGTCACTGCCAACAGCCTTGCCTCAGTATCTCATTGATATTTATCTTCAGTAAATGTATTCTTGAATGATTCTCTGTCTATAATTATTTTTATTGTAAAGTAGAACGTGTTTTCCTAAATAACATCCTTTGTTTTTAATGGCATCCAGAAAATTCATCGCCAACAATTCATCGAAGAAAAATTCACTGTCAGCAATTCACCAAGTTTTTGAAATATATATTAAAAATATTGGTGAATTGCTGGCCGTGAATTATACTTGGTGGTGAATTTTCTATGGCGGTGAATTACTGACACTGAATTTTCCTTAGATGAATTGCTGACAATGAATTTTCCTAGAGCCGTCTCTGACCTGTCAAAAGAGTAAATTGTCCACTGGTTGTCTTACAATCCGTTGATAGCTGGTTCTCATGACCTGTTTAAAGGTTCCTATCAGAGTTTTCCTTAAGGTGTACACTGGTTTGTTTCCTCAGATGATTTCAGGTGGTTTATATTCCTTGCGGAAGAATGATCAAACCATTTTGAGATCTGCTGCTGAAAACAATGTCTCTGCTGTATCGGTTCATGTCTTTGCTTAATATTATTTCTGCTTAAAATGTTGGATGACGTAAACACTCCCTTGCAAAATGCCTTTAATTGAATCTTTTATCAAAAAAATAATTATTTAATAATAAACACTTCATCAAGTTATATTTAAAGAGACCTATTATGTTATTAGGTTGATTTAAAGAATATATCTTAGGAATACAATTCCATAAATAGCTATGTATATTTTAATACAATTCCATAAATAGCTATGTATATTTTAGTGAATTAGATCTTATTCTTTTCTCAGTGGATATATTAGTGGATATAATTTTATAATGTTAGGTATATTTTATTGAGTGAGATTTTAATAATATATTTATTTCTTTTGGAAGATATCATACATTGCTAGATATTTATTAAGGAAGGAAATTTTATGAATTTTTTTTCTTTCTTAATAGATATGTAGATCTTAATGAGAATAATAGATATATTTTTTTGGAAATTATCTTATGAATAGTAGTGAATGAGATCTTATGAATACATATCCTATCTTCATGGGAATTATCTTATGAATACATTTACTTCTTTATGTAAATTATCTTGTATTGTTACATCTAAATCTTATTGAATGAAATCTTATGATTACATTTCCTTCTTTATGGAAAATATCTTATATTGTTAGTAATAAGTGAGATCTTATGTCCTTTTCCATGGAAATTAATTTATATTGTTCGGAAGATTTTAAAGAGATCTATGTTACTAGAATATTTTATCAAGATATAGTAAATACATTCCTTTTCAAATAGGTCTAGTTTAGAAATTGTTCAATTTTATATTTGATGAATGAAATAATTCTTTTCTTTTCAAACAAGTATATGCATTTCTTACTATCATTGTTTAGAAGTTGGTTCTTTAGAAATGGGTAATGAAGGATCGTATACCTTGTACATGAAAATGTTTCATATTCTTTAAGTTCATTTTATTTTAATTTGGATGGCAATGTTGTCAATGGTTAGAATGCTAATTCATGTTGTAATTTTCTATTGGAAGGTTTACCGCCAATAGAATAAATTGATGGAATTTTATTTTCTTTAATTGGATGGCCTACCACCAATATATTTTTTGTACCTTTCAAGCTTTAAATATTTACTTATTTTCCTTTGCAATATTCACTTTCCCTTACACCATATGCTCTCACCTCTCCTCAATGAGGATCTTGGTGATCAAAAGGTGAAGGAAAAGAATATGTTAGACAATTTATTGTTAGATAAACTCCCTCACACTGTATGCTCTCACCTCACCTCTAAGAGGATATTAGTGATAAAAAAGTGTAGGGAAGTATTGTTTCATTGTTTATTAGATAGGTAAACCTAAATAAGAAATTGAAACAAAAAAACCAACAACATTTAGTATAAGCGACTCCTCTTGCTCACATTTACGGGTAAAGCCATCATGCTTGAGCTACTGCATCCATGGCCTAATAAAGTTGCAAAAACGATGTATGTGGCATCAACCCTTTAAATTGTCGAGGAGTAATAAGGAACATGTTTTGTTTATTTTCCAAGGGGTGGGAAATCCCCCTTGGAAGCGAAAATCTAATAAGATAAATTAAATGAATTTTGATGTTAGTTATTTTCTAGATATCAACCTTGGGTGGAAAGAAATACTCTTTTGTTTCTCTTGACTTGTTCCTTGTGGGTGGCAATTGATGGGAACTGTTTGGGAGCAAGGGCCCTAGGAAGGGAAGTGTACCTACAAAAGAAAATTATTAAGAAAATACTATGAACATTAAATTCCAAGGTGGTTAATTCTATCTCGGGGGTTTGGTAGAGTCAGAAAGACAAGTGATACCAATATGACTAGGTGGTGAGCATATATAATTTCATCATCTTGGGATTATTAACCATTGAATATATAAAATTTAACCTTATTAATCTGCATACTCAAAAGGAACCTAAATGGTTCTAGAGACTCAAGACCTATAAGGTCATCTAAGACTCTATCCAGAGCACTAAGACTATATTAATGATATAATATGTACCCCGTTTGGGTAAAAATCTATTTTATAAGAATAGATAATTATGTCTCGTATGGGCTAAAACCTAACCTATATGGTTAGAAGCCCATCCCGAATGGATTGAATTCTATTCCATATGAGTAGAGATTTGAGTATGTGGTTGTTATGCATTAAAATAATTTCAAAAAATACATAAATATACTTATAAACATTAATACATGGGATTGGGTTTGGAGTTAGTATGAAAATCTCATTTTTTGATATATACATTGTTATCATGCAGTAGATGGCAAACATCAGGAGATACATGGAAAAACATATCAATTTGAAACTACCATTTTCAATAATAAATGTACACAAGGAAAGGAGGTACCACACGTCAAATTGGTGAACTCATAGGAATGTAGTGCTCACCTCAATATTTGTTTTCCCACCACTTTTCAGCTTCTTTTCCTTACATCGAGAAAGATGAATATGATTATCTTAGTACATAAATGTGAGAATTTTTTTAAAAAGTAATAGCATACAACCTCTACCCCTAATCAATAAATCAAAATAGATAATTACTAATTCATTTGCCACTTGTTTACTCCCCTCCATAGAAACTCTTTCTTCTCTTCTCCCCTTCCAAGGCACATTTTCCACTACTAATTGGATACTACTATGCTCGAGGCTAGTACTTCATTGTTCATCCTTGCCTTGTAATAGCAATAATTGAAACATAACATCAAATTAAAATGCATGCAACCAATTCATTGAAATAATCAAAACAAACATTAACAATAATATTTTGAAATTACAGTTTCTTCAAGTTTCTTCATGTTAAGAGGCCTTGAAACTTTTGACCATGTACGCTCCTTCTTAATGTTAGATGGTGGGTTGGGAAGAACATCATTTTGTGATTTCATGGGTATTGCTTTGTCTTCCAAATTAATAATACCCTGCTCAAGGCCAACACTTTGTTGTTCATCCTTTCCATGTAATAGCGGGAATTGAAACGTCACATCAAATTCACATGCATGCAACCAATTCATTGAAATAATCAAAACAAACATTAAATAGAAGATTTTGAAAGTACCATTTATTCTCGCTTCTTCATGTGAGGGTGGCTTAAAACTTTTGACCATGTATGCTCCTTCTCAAAGTTAGACGTTGGGTTGGGAGGAACAACATCATCTTGTTCTTTCATGGGAACTACTTCATCTTCCAAATCAACAATACCCTAGTTGAGGCTAGGAATTCATTGTTCATCCTTACTTTGTAATAGTAGGAATTGAAATGCCACATAAAATTCAGATGCATGCAACCAATTCATTGAAATAATCAAAACAAACATTAAATAGAATATTTCAAAATCACCGTTTATTCTCATTTCTTCATGTAAGGGTGCCTTGAAACTTTCAACCATGTACGCTCCTTCTTCTCAATGTTAGACGTTGTGTTGGGAGGAAAAACATCATCTTGTGCTTTCATGGTCATAGTTTCCTCTACCAAATGAACAATACTCTACTTAGGGGAAGCAACCGCTTGTCAACCATCGCCCTATCATGTCATGTAAGTTAACGTTAAGTGAACCTTGTATACATCAAAACAGAAAAAATTAACCTACTAAAATTCAGATTTAACAATTCAATTCCACATTACCATTCCATCCTTTCTCTTTTTCTCTTGCAACAACAATATTTTTTTCCTTCTTTGCTCCTTGTTCTCCTCACTATTGTATAATGCCATTTTCTCCTTCACCTTGTCATTTCCTTCCTTAGGAAATAGACAAAAGCTTTGTTTACCATACTTTCTACAGACACTTTCAATAACATGTTTATGCTGGGTATTCTCTCGTAGCTTTAGTTGGTACTTCATATTATCCACCATCTTTTGAAAATACTTTTTCAATTTATCAAGGGGAGGAGGGGGGCATTTTGGTTTCCCACCCCCCTGACACACTTTGGCCATGCTTTTGTGGTGTGAGAATAGGATGGTGGTGATCCTAAATCCTATGCATTTTGAACATTTCCAATCATGAAATTTTCTCTTACATTGTTCTAAAATTCAATAATATACATATCTCACATTCTCCACTTCTCTTTTGTATTCAACAACAACTTGCACAAAAAAATTAGAAAAGAAAATAGCTTAATATATTTGATATTAAAATAAATTGAATACACAACATATACACACAACCAAATAATGCAATTATTGAGTTATTATATCTACCTTCTTGTTTTCCACATCACCTCGTGCTTCATTTACACCCTCCCCATCCTTAGGGTCGCCCTTTGCACACTCTTCCTCTATGTTGTGGACTATAGCAAGAGTGTGATCGTCTCCCCGATTATCGACCTAAATCAAAGGAATGATATACTTTATCAAAATCAACATATTCATAATAGGCATGAATTTTTCTATCTGAAATTGTAAAGCATTTTGATTGATACATTGGAAGTAAAGCATAATTGGAAGTTCACAATCAATTATCCAACACGTTGCTACCTTAGCATTCAATGTTCTCCTAAAATGAGGGGACTTCTTCTATACAATGGTTGTTGCCTCCTGATTAAAAAATTCTCACTTTCCATTCAACATCATAACTACTTGTTAGAGATTAAAATATACATTTGATTGCATCTTGTAATTAGTGGATCTTACTTGAACATCTGTCGAACACGACCATATTGAAGGAGATGCACCACTACATACCCTTTTAGGTGTGTCAACTATCTCAACAACATTAGTCATGTTGCATTAAGCACTTTTTGAACTTTAAAGTACACATGCCTGACTAGCTATAAAATGTAAAATAGTTGCAAGTGTTACAATTAAATTTCCAAAAATTATTGCACTGTTTGTTGTAAGCAAGCATATATTTTTTCAATCATAAGAGGAATTTGAAACACATTTTTTAGTCTACCTGAGAATTGTGATAAATTTGAAGGTGTCTTTCATTACATTCTTTCTATCTAAATAAAAAAAGGTTTCCAATACATTCATACTGTCAAAAAATTACAAGTTGGAAAAGAGATGGTGTTATGAAACCTACAACCCACTTAGTGTTGTAAAACCCTATACACATAACAACCCCATTGGATAGTCACCCCTCAACTTGATTTGGTTTCAATTATGTATCCCCCATCTGTAGAATGAAATAACTCGCAACCCACTATGTATTTCAACCTGCAATTATTTTGTGCATTTATTTTTCAATCCCATGAAGATACTGTATTGCAATTTTTATTGTAACTAATAGTTGTGGTAAATTTTGAAGGTGTCTTTCATTAAATTCATATTGTCTAAATAACAAAATCTTTTCAAGAAATTCATACTGTTTTATGAAATTCCAGGTTGGAAAATAGTAGGTGTTATAAATCCTGCAATCCATGTATTGTTCTATAACCCTTTACAAGTAACAACCCAATTGGTTAGTCACCCCTAACCTCAATTTGGTATGTTTTTTATTGTCTTGAGAACCTTTTTCTTTGTAGATAGCAAGAATGTAATGAAATTGGAAAACACTAGGTGTTAAGAAACTTGCAACCCACATAGTGTTGTAAAACCCTCTACACATAACAACCCAATTGGTTAGTCACCCCTCAAGTCAATCTAGTTAGTTTTATGTATCCCCACCTGCAACTCCTCCCTATGCTCTCAACCTTTTAGATTTAAACATGCAGAATGAAATAACTGACAACCCACATTTTGTTTTCTATTCTACTATTATTTTGTGTATTTCTTTATTTCAATCATACTAAGAAATTGAAATACAATTTATAATGTAACTAAGAGTTGTTATATATTTTGAAAGTGAACTTCATTACATTCTTATTGTTTATGAAACAAAAGGCATCCAAGAAATTCATACTGTCAATATTATTGCAGGTGGAGGATACATAAAAGTATCAAAATTCACATGAGATGTGACCAACCAATTGGGTTCTTACTGTGTAAGTAACCAAAACGTTGTCATTATGTATTCATATTGTCTATGTGTGTTGGCCTTGTCATTGCACCAAAAGGTCGACCTATCAATTCCCAATACAAGTGTCAAATAAGATCCATGGGAGGCGATTAAACCATATCATGAATCATGCGGTCAACACTAATTGAGGGGTAGAAGTGTCAAGATTTGAACAATCCCTCCTAGCATGACCACTAGATTTGAACCTGTGACCTGACTCTAATACCAATTATAATAAAATTGATCATGCAACCTGACGGTGTAGTTGAATTTGAACACAACAAGCAACCATTCCTCGATAGGACCCATGTGATTACTAATTCAAGATTCCTCCTTAAGGAATCTCATAAATTATTACATGCTTAGCTCGTTGGGAATATTGTGCTTCTAGATGATTACTGTTGGTTTAATGGAATCCTTCTAGATGAATCCAACTAGGAAAAGGTCTCACACCTCTTGGTAAAAATGAACTGGCTAGTCATAGAATAAACAATCTCTATTCTAGATTGTGATATATTCAACATCCATGCCCAATTTTTCCCATGCACCAAAGACACAATTAAAGAAATGAGCATAATTATGATATTTGATGTCACTGCAATTTGGCCCTTTTCTATCAATTCTCCATAACATCATTTCTCACAACCTATATAGGAGACTCAATTCCTCTATGCAAGCAAGGACATGCTATGCTTTGCATAACCACCCCACTTTGATTTGGATCAAAATGGGTCCCCCTTTCTTTTTTTTTGATTACTCCACTTCTGGTTACTTGTTTTCCTCTTTGGAATTCTTGTGTTTTCCTTTTAATTTTGACTTTTGATCTATCTGATTTAATTTTGGTTCTGTCTCAACCTAAATTGGTTTTCTCCTTACTGGGAATTCAGTGAAAGAATTATAAGCAATGGTGGATTTATTATGATATGTCTTATTTACTTATGAGGACTAATACAGACCTTTCTTTTATAGGATTGAATTAGGCACCTGGTGATATTTGCTAGGCGAGCTCAGTTGGATGCCATTCCTCAATATAGTTGGTCTTAAAAATTAGTTAAGGTAAAAGTCGGCAGGACCCCAGAAATGTCATAGTGATTGAAATTCATGTGCAGTTTATATCGGTAAGACATTGAACAGGGTCCCAGTGACATGGGGTTTCCTTCGGAGAAAGGTCTCGGCAAAATGTCCGGGTCTCACCAACTGGCGACAAAAGGGATCCACATATTAGAAAAGTTTTTTCTCTTCGCCAAAAGGTCTTGGTGAAAGCCATATGTCCTGTCGACTAGCAAGGACAAACAAATCACTTCGGCAGGAGTTTGTCTTCGATGAAAGGTCTCCTCGAAAGTTTGGTGTCTCGCCAACCGCCAATCATTATGTGTGTCTCGGTGAGAAACTTTCGTTTCACAGAGATGTCTTGGAATTTACATTAAGTCTCGCCGACAGGGCACAAAAGGTAGTTTATATCGGCACAACATCAGTCAGGGTCTTGGCGATAGCAGAATTCGGCGAAGGGGAGCCTCGGTCGGTGTAAAGTCTCATCGACCGAAGGAAGTCCCGGCAACAAGGGGAGGCTTGTCGAGAGAAAAGTGAGCTCGGCAAGACGTCTCACCGACGGGGTGAACTCTTGCCGAGATAAAGTGGTATCGGCGAAACGAAGTGGCTTCGCCGAGAGGTTTCCCCGATGGGCAGAGGTCATACCAAAGAAAAAGGGAGCCCGAATGGAACAAAGGGAGCTCGGGGAGACTCTGAGCAGATGGAACAGGGTCGGCAAGATGTCTTGTCGACCCGATGGGGTCATGGTGACGGGAGATGCTACAAGCAGGATCAATCTTCAGTAAGAGAATAGAAGTTTGGGATAAGGTCTCCCTGACCCAGTGGAGTCTCACCAACATAAGGAAGCTCGCCCAAGGATTTGGCCTTTGGCGAAACATTTCACCGACATGAGGAGTTCACGCCAAAAAGGCCAAGCTCGGGGAAACTGAACGAGCTTGGGGAGACCCTGAACGAGTGGAACAGGTTTGGTAAGATTTCTTGCCAACCCGATGATATCTCACTGACATAAAGAAATGAGCTCGGCCAAGGATCATACCTTCGCCAAAAGGTCTTGGCGAAGGAAGAAAGTTACACCAAAAGGAAAAGAGGTCGAGCTCGTAAAGGAAGAAGGTGGGTTTGGCGAGAATGATGAAAAGGGAATTCGCTGGAGATCTTGCTGATAGCGATGGGTTTCCCAGTGAAGAAGGCATCAGTATAACCAAGGATAGCTCGCCATAGCCTCTGGCCGATAGTAAGGAGTCTTGCCGATGGTCTTTTGGAGCTCGATGGGACTTCTGTAGCCCACCGAAATGTCTTGCCGACTGCCTCGTGTTATGATGATAACTATTGTAAGACAAAATCGCATCGGGGAGACACAATAAGTGTCTCACCGACATGCGATACCGTCCAGACCACTTTTGACTTCCAAGGAATCTCGCGTGGCCGCTGTTCCTCCAATCAGATGAGGAAATTGACTGATTGACCATCCCTGTGTAAGAGGACCAACAGAGTGCAAGCAAGATGAATCCATTCTGAGATCAAGGAAGGGATGGATCGGCTCGGGGTGAAATGCAAAGATCTACAGGAGGCTCAATGGAATTTCCAGAAGATAGTCAACGAGCAGAGGACTCCATAATAGAAGGGAGGCCAAAGAATGAAGAAGCCATGACTCAAAGGGACACCTGTGGTGACCACTGATAGAGGCAGATCAATATTAATGCAGATATCCTAGAGTATTCAAGATGACCCCAACAGAGTTCGAAGATGGACATGTAGATAGGAGAGTAATGGCTGCAACTGCAAAAGATCTAAGGTCGTCCCCGGAACAACTTTTCAGCATGGACAACAAGGATTCACATTGAATGCGGTTTTGAATTTCCTTAGAAAGATCTGAGGGTCGACTCTCCTCCAGTCTGCAGATATTTTGTAAACCCTAATGCAGGGGACATCACATTCATGTTAGTACATTCTGTATATAAGGCATTTTTGCCTCTTTGTAAAAGGAGAGGAGAGCATTTTCTAGATTAGAACTTCAAGGTTTTAGAAAAAATTTAGACTGAGAACTTTTTAGAGTTAGAACTGTTAGGAGTTAGTGAGTTAATAGAAGGAGATTGAGTTGCATCTTGATTCTTAGTAATAAGAGCTTCTCCTTGTCTTCTTGGTTAGCAGTTAGATTTCGGTACAGACTGTAATGTATTTTCCAAGTTCTCTTAGTGTAGTTGGAAACAATTTGGAGACTCAGATTCTCTGTACCCTGGTGATTGTGCCAGCTTTGTAAGTATTGTTTATTTGTTTTAATGACAGTAGAAGCAATCAGAGTTTAATCTACTTCATGTTGTGTTCCTGAATGATATTTGTCTTAATTTGACCATTTGATTTATGAAGTCTCCAAGGAATGAAAGGGTTATTTGTGTTTTATTTAATGATAGCTAAAAAGTCTGTTATTTGAATTAGCACTGTGAATGAGAGGTTGTGTGTCAATCACAAACTTATCTTGTTCTATAGTTTTAGTTTATAATTCCTTGAAATTAACAAGTCTGGTTAAGATTGGATGAACTATTGTTATTTTTTGTTTCAAAACCCTGATCTATCTTTTGTTGTTTCTTTAAAACCCCTAGTTAGAGTAGGTTTAAATTCATGCTTGATCTTAGAAAAATCCAGAAGCTCACACCAGCAGGCCCCTTGAATATTACTGTTGCATTGACCTCTGAGTAACCTCAGCACAGTTGAGACCCAACTACAAAGACCTTGGGAGCTAAGGCATCCATGCGTTGCCTTTCTCTTTTAGGAGAATCAGAGTAGCAATATTTTGTTTGCATTGTTGTGGTGCCAAAATCGCCATCAACAGGACATTGCATGGGAGATATAGATGGTAGTTGTTCAACCCACTAGAGACCCATGCTTCTGCATTACTTGACATCTTGTATACCTACATCGAATAAATTATTAGCTTTAACATCTTGATCATACAAAGTAGAGTTAGAACAAGCAAAATTAAATAGCATAGAACCCACCATGTTTTCCACCTTGCCAATATATTGTGCATTTTAGTTTTGTTTTAACATAAAGATATACAGATGATACCACTGGAAAGGTCTCAAAAAACCCACATCAAATATGTAGCTTGTTTTCTCCTCTGACCTCTGGAAGTAACCTCTATAAAAATATGACAACATTTCATGAAAACTGGGAAACTTTAAAGCATACATGTTTCTCATTTTCAAAACATGCTCTTATCTTTTTCATCCATTGATGAAACCTATTGACATCATGGAGCTCAATGGATTAGATTCTAGAAGAGTTGGTGTTGTGTGTTGGAGAGAAGAGCTTATTTTGCAAATATTGTAAAGTTGCTCCAAAGATGCTCAATTGTCATGAAATATTGTGATGTTTTATAGAAGTCTTGTCTAATGCTTGTATCAGGAATTGATAGGTTGACCTTTTCATGCAATGGTAAGGCCAACAATGTGTAATTGCAGGTTGGAAAACACAAGATGTGATGAAACCTGCAACCCAAATACCATTTTAAAACCCTTAACAAGTAACAACCCAATTCGTTACTCACCCCTGGGGGGAATTTAGATATTTTTATATATCCCCCACTTGCAACTCCACCCCGTGCTCTCAAACCTTTAGATTTCAACATATAGAATGAAAGAAATCACAACATAGAGTGTTTTCCAACCTCCAATTATTTTGTGTAATATCGTATTTGAACATATAGATTCTGAAAAATAATAGTTATTATAATTTAGAATACATGTCTTACTCACATCAGTCCACCTCTAATTCTTGCAGGTGCACAAAATTCAGTGAAAAGGATAGCTTCTCATGGAAGCCAATGGGCTGACAAGTTTTATGGTTGAACTCCCACCATGGCATCATAGTTGATAGAAGGTAGGAAAAATAATCTGATGCCACCGTTATCTCCTTGTTTCCATCGCCGTAATGTTTCCTCCCATTTTCCAAATTTGTCACTTGTATCCCTCATCTTGGGAGGCCCTGCACTACACTGTCCCATCATGTGGTGTATTTTTAAAAAATTTTAATGCATTTTTGTATGTTATGATGCCTTTTACATGCATTCTTCTAGGGAGAATAGCCATGTCCAATTGCATAATATGATCTCCCTACAAAACCACATGGCTTACATATGATAATGTATTTCCCCTTTTCAGGGATAAGACATGTTTGATTATGTTATCATGTACAATACATACATTTTTTCAGGGATAATAGCTTGATTTTACTATATTTTATAGGGAGATTAGCTTCTACCCATTGGATGAGGCTATTCTCCCTACAAAAACACATGTCAGATGCATCATAACCATCATCATGTTTTAAAAATAATAATTTGAAATGGAAAAAATCCCAAAATGTTGCCATTTTTGACATTTTCCATTTTGCAGGTTGCTCGAGAGCACGAAAGGGAGTTGCAAGAATTTCAAGGCCGAAGTAGAGTGGCCACTCTCCCTACCAAGACACATTTGATGTGCGAGCGACTAGCTATAAGGTATGTATATCTACCAGAAATATAAGCCATTTTTCCATTCTTCCTAGGGACTTTCAAGAATTGAATAGATATTTGTTGCAAAAAAGAAGTATTCATTGATGGCTTTCCAACGGTTTTCCTTGCAAAAATGGGTTTTCATTTGATATGCAAAGTTCATTATGTGATTTTTTGTGGAGGGTTTTATAAGTTCGCAATTTTAATGTTCAGTCCAAAAGTATCACAAATGAGGAAAACTATCTAAATTGAGCTCATGTGTGACTAACTAATTTGATTGTTATGTGTTCATCTTTGAATGTCCTCACAAAGATACAAGGTTTGAAAACACGTTGTCAACAACACTTAATGGCATGGACCAAGCTTTAGGGTAGACAGTTAAACCTACATAGCTTGTGTGATATAACAAATTGCATGCTTCATAACACATTGCATTTGTAAACCTCCACATCACAACATACCCAAGCTCTTGTGGTTTTTAAGCCCGTATATGTAGGTGTGCATTACAAATAGCAAGAACACCAATTTCTTGCCATTATTGGAAATAATGAATAAAATTGTTGACAATGATGAACATTGTGTAGTGCAGGTTGGGAAACATAATGTGTTTTGAAGCTTGCCTTTACTTATTCTCAAGCTTTGTCTTGAAATGCAGATATAAAAATGAAAAGATGGGGTTCTATTTTATCAAATAACACATTTCTCATTAAAGACGGACTCTATTAACTGTCAATACATAATGCACTTCATAGTATGAACTTCATTCTATTTTGTAAAAATTCATGTTGGAAAACCTAGGTGTTAAGAAACAAGCAAACCAAATAGTGTTGTAAAACCCTCTGTAACCCAATTGGTTAGTAATCCTGACATCAATTTTTTCAGTTTTCTCCTCCAAATCCTCCACATGCATTCCAACCTTCAACTTTCAACGTGCAAAAATAAAACACAATGTTTTCCACCTTCTTTCTCTAAATTGAAAATGAACACGTTAGTCCACCTCCAATTCCTATTCTAGAAAAAAGCTTTGAAAATGATAAGTTTTCATGCAAGCCATGGGGCCCAATTTTATCAATTGGTAGGAGGCAAGAAAAATGACCTGATGGTGCTATTATCTCCTTGCTATCATTTCCATAATATTTTCTCTCGTTTGTTGGTTTTGTCACTTTTATCCTTCGTTTGGTGAGCCCTGCACTATGTTGTCTCATCATGTTATGTATGTTTATATGTATATTTTTATGTATGGTTTTATGCATTTTTGTATGTACATAGGTGTGTTTTGTCGAGAGATTAGTTGCATTTGCATAGAATTTGCACAATTGACGACACATTGTGTTTCTAAAGCTCCAAAATGGGCAACAAGGAATACTCATATTGTTAAAGAGGCTTCAGGGTCAGTGTAGGATCATGGGGGTCTAAACTAGGCCCCTAAGTGTCAATGAAAATTTAGAAAAATAGAGTTAGGAAACTTGGCATAAAAATTTGAATAGGTTATTAACATAATTTGAAAAATATGCAAGAACAAAACTTATAGAAAATTGAATTTAGTTTCTAGGCTACTAATCCTTTTTTAGGAAAAAGTAAATCTATTTTGTGAAAATTTGAAAATTCAATGTAGTGGTACTAAATTTTCAAGAAAAAGATAAAAAACAGGTGTATGTCTGACCACCCTAAGTATAAGATTTTTTTTGTTTTGAAAAATCCAATATATGTAGAGGACACATGCCTAGATGTGCAAAAAATTTTTTGTAATTTTTTTGCATGTAAATAATTAGTTATGTTTTCTTATTAGAATATTTTAAAATTATTAAAACATATTTGTCTAACCACCATAACTTGGTCAATTTTTTATGAAATTCATTTTTTTATCCTATAGTATGCGAAGCATAGAATGTGACACATCTTTTAGATTCAAAAAATGTGAAATAGTTTGAAAGTTATAGAAGTTTTTCAATCAGCCTATCAATGTAGAATCAATAATAATTATTTATTAAATTCAAAATAAGACATATCTTATATTGGTGGAAATCTGACAATATTTTCTATAAGCCCTTTTCATTTCATGAAATTCAAATAAAAAAAGTTTTCAACCACAAGGGTGAACTTTAGAAAACCAAGCAAATTTTTAAACACATTTTTGGGTTGACTTTCTAGTTTTAGCAATCCCGAACCAAATCCCAAGCCAAATCTTTAGGCTACTGATTTTTTTTAAAAAAAATGGATATCCATTTAGAACAGATATCCATTACCTGTATTATTTATAATACACAATATTTAATATTGTAATATATACTAATATATTAGATACATTATGTATTATATTATATATTATATTATACATTATTATATTATATATTATTATTGTGTGACAAGGATTGTCAGTGTGGGTCGATTACACTTAATTCATGATGAATTGAAGCACAATTTTCCCAATTAAACCTGCATCTACCAAACAAGATCATTCAAATTGAAAATATTAGACTAAACATTTTAATTGAAAAGTTGAAAGTTACAAAGTACACAAAAACAGTTAAATTCCTACTCTAACCCATTTGAAACTTATCTTGTTTTGGAATTGGTATCATGTTGATGTAGAACAATGCCCCTTTCCCAATCTCATGATTAGTGAGTCTGTTTAAGTTGATTCTATGGAAGAGAATCGATGAAACCATTGTGATTGATGTATATGAAAACCTAGATTATGCTAATTTGAACATGATGCAAGCTAAGTTACCATGATTTTATGCTAGAAATGAGCTAATAATGCAATTGATAAGCTAATCTAAGATAATTATAAGCTAAAATATGGAAACCCTAATTCATATACAAACTAAGATGGATGCATGGAAGCCACTAATAGATGCTCTAAGCTATTATGCAATTGTAAATAAACTAAACAAGCTAAAATTGAGTAAAAGATGAGTGTGGATGCAAGTAAGTTCAACAACATAAGTTTGAAATTGAAAGATGGATCCTTTTGTCTCCAAATAGTGTCCTATTTATAGGAAAGCAAATGATAAATGGAGGGTTGAGATCAAAAAGATTAATCAACAGTCAAGGATAGAGGAAATAGGAGGCATGGATCATGGATTCTCATCAATGGATGAGAATGCATGATGGGATTTTCATCAAGGGCTCACAATTGCTTCAAACAAACACACTTTTGACCTACTCACATAGGTCAAAGGTGACTTGTTCAAAAGGTTAAAGGTTAAAACTTGCTCAAGAAGCTAAATGAAAATATCCCTTTTTCAAATGATGGAGGAATAAGAATATTCTTTTGGAATATTCCCATGGGTGAGGATAAAATGCATTTGGAAAATTAAAATAAATTCTTAGTTGTGCGGAAAGGGGGTAAGGAATATTCCATAGGAATATTCCCTTTTTAGAGGAAAGTTAGTTTAATTGTTAATTAAACAAGGTTTAATCATACAATTAGGGGTTTTTGGAGGAATTAAAGGAATTTTCATTAATTAGAGGATTTAATGAAAGGGGAAAAGGTGAAATGATATTTAATTAAATAACTTAGGGTTATTTAATTAAATAAGATAACTTAGGGATTTTTTTTTTGTGAAAGGCAAGAAGCATGTATATATATTAATATAACATAATATAATTTACAATATTGAATAACATTGGTTCTTGCTAGCCATAATTGAAAATATTCATGACCCTAAACAACCTAGATTACATAACACTACTCCCGATTATTCAAAGATCTCATAACTAGAGATACCCAACATCACCTAACCAAAAACCTTCTATGCCCAAATAGCTTATGTGCAAAACACTAAAAAAATCCTTAATAAAAAACAACCATGCTCACCCTGTAACACAAAATTTTCCTTCTCTAGATATTCATTGTAACTGTCCATGTGGTCCCCACTTTCAAGTCAACATGGCTTGTACCAATTATCACTTTCCTCCTTACAGCTCGGGGCCCACCATAGTCTATCAGTCCATCAAAGAGACACAATGGAGAGTACCATAGATGATGTAATCTCCCACTGATACCAATGCTTTGCTCTCCTTGTTAATTATCGGGTTAGGGATGTTAAATCGGGAGGACAGAGAATTTGGAGAAAAATTTTGGACTGGCATTGGGCTTGACACCATTGATGCTCCTACCTAGCAAAAGACTTCCCAATTGCTTTGTAAGATGAATCGGGACAAAACTTTCCTCCGACGCTCTAATACCAATGGTTTGTTCTCCTGGTTGAATATCGGGTCGGGGATGTTAAATTAGGAGGTTAGAGAATTCAGAGAAAATTTTCATATTTGATGCTTTGATACCAATTCTTTGTTCTCCCTATTGAATATCGGGCTAGGGATGTTAAATCAAGAGGTCAGAGAATTTGGAGAAACTTTTGGATCAGCATCGGGCCTGACACTGTCGATGCTCTGACCTAGGAAAAGACTTCCCAATTGCTTTGTAAGATGAACCGGGACAAACCTTTTTTAAAATGACGATTTTAAGTAGTTTCTTTATCATAATGAGCTTTATGGTGATTTAGAACTCATATCGGGTGTGAGATATTTCATTGGACTTTTTCCTTCAAACATGGTGCCATGGTGTCACCCATACAAGAGACTATGAAGAACTTGTGGCATGTGCTACCCATGGCCTTGTCTCCATGTCATTGGATTGGGTGTACATGAGGGATCAACACTTTGTTTGCATTTGAGCCAAATTAGGGTTTAAGATGTAATTTCCCCGATACCTCATTGGTATGTTAGGTAGAGCACAAAATGACAAGAGAGATAAAAATGTAAAAAATTTGCAAGGTGAAAATTTGTGGATAACACCTTATTTTCCTTCATATGCTAGATCCCACACACACACCACCATTCATCTTCACTCCCTTTTAGTTGCTCCCACCAATGGAGCATTAGAGGGACATGAAATAGATAGCCAACTCTCCTTGATAAGAAGACCATTGGTGCATCAGATGAACACCATTTAGACTCCCATCGAAAGATTGAAGTCACACCGATATAGAATGTTATCAGCCTATCAAGGAGACAAACTCCAAGGTCCTGCCAACAAAAACAAGTCACGTTGAGATAGAATATCATCGGTCTGTCAAAGAGATGACCACCTGAGTCTCACTAATGTGCAAAATTATCACTGACTGGTGAATTAGGAAAGAGGGGATGGTCATACACATGAAGACTAAGACATAAGTTTTCACTTACGTAACCGAAAACCTGCAAAATGTACCATTGGAAGGATCTTGTGTCAAACATACACCACTTAAACTCCCACCAAAGAGCCAAGGTCATGTCGATATAGCATGTCTTTAGTCTGTCAAGGGGAAGATCTCCAAGGTCTCTCTGACATGAAAAAGTAACACAAAAGGAGCACATTAACACTTAGGGAATTAAATTAAATAGTTTGATTTATTTAATTTAATGAGATGAAATTTGTTAGTGTGAAGGGGGGGAATTAACCTGATTAAATGAACTAGGTTAATAGATGCAAATGATGTAATTAATTAAATAACTAGGCTAATTTAACCAATTAAGTGAAAATAGGATGGGTTTTGAGAGGAAATGATGTTAGTTAGCCAATGTGATCCATCAAGATATTTTTAAGTGTCTACATTTTTCCCCTCTTTGAAGCAATGTACTCATTGCATTGGTTCAAAGAATGATGATGATTTTGATGCTAATTTTGATGCAAATATTGATGATATTTTTGAGATGTTGATAGCCAAGATAAAATTGATTGATCTAATTGATTGATTGATAACATTGTTGGGGATTCACAAAAATGCAAGGATTGTGTTGAATAACATGAGGATTCATAGGGAAAGATATCTCCATGATGATTGATTTGATAGATTGATCAAGATTTACTAGCAAGGCTAGGAAAAAAGTCTATTAGATAATTTGATATTGATATGATCGAAAGATGGTTGGTTTCCCCCTCGAGAGATTGATCAGAGAATAAAGTGTTCTAATTGGGATGACGATAGGTGAAAATTGAAATTATGCTTGAGATGCTTGATATTTTAGGTTGCGTTTAAATCATAGAGTTGTAAATTTTCAGATTGTTGAATTGAAGATGATATAGATGCCCCACTATGCCCCAACAAAAGAAGGATTGTTTTTGTGCTAGCTCAGATATTGATGTAGAAAAATTTCATGATGTATAGATAGTCATCGGTTTTGGGTAGCCTCATGTATATTTTGATGAGGATCACATAGATTTGATGGGAAGATAGAAATTTTAGTAAAGATAGAAGGAGAAGATAAGATGGATGGATTTACCATTGATATAGAAGATAGATTCAAAAATTTCAACAAGTTTATGATCCACCGAGACTTTATTAGAGATGGTGATGAGAAATGAATAATGATAATGAAGAATGAATGCTGATGAGTTGCTCACATTTTTTGGGATTGGGATTTTTTGTCATTCCTTATTGTTTGATATAACACAAACACAATGCATCAAGGTATTAATAACTAGGATGAAATTGTCTATAGTGTAATGGAATTTGACTCAACAAAAATATAGGATAGTTATTGTTCACACCTTGACATACAAAAACCTCATTGGAATGTAACTTAGAAGCCTAGAATACATTGGACCAAAGCATACATAATATTCAACACCGTACTCCAAACAACCTTCCTACACACAACTAAGCAAGTATGCACCAAGATTATTTTACAAGAGTACCCACAAGAAAAACAAATGAAGGATAATGATTGATGCTCCATTCCTTTCTCTCTAAATCATTTTAGATAGACATCATCTAGAGGTCATCATAATGGGTCATTAAGATAAATCATAAGAAAATATTATAAAAAAAATAATCAGTGTTATCTATATCTCTTGCCTATTTAACTTAGCTAAGGTGATTTCTAATATTTTCCATCGTAGGAAGGATACATCCTAGGAAATTTTGACTAGATGGTTGTTTTGATGTTGGGATGATGATGAGCTTTATGATAATTCGTTGATATAAAATTCACTGACTCGTTTACCTATGATTTGGAGTTTAGATTTTGACAATTAGGTTTGCACTTTATGACTTTCTATGTTTTCTTTCTATTCGTTTTGCTAAAGGTTGAAGGTTACAATGAATTTATTATGGGTAAAGGTTTATTGCAAGTAAAAGAAAGATGGGATGGATGGTTTTGGATTTTTTGGAATATTTCAATGTTTTTGGTTTTTTTGAGAATGTTCTGAGGCTATTTTTGGTCTTTTCAAAGTTTATCTAAATGTTTTTGGTTTTTGGTTATTTGAGGCTGTTTAGGGTTTTCTGAAGATCTTTGAGGATTTTTTAGGTCTGTTTAATGTTTTCTATTGTTTTTGAATTATATGTTTTCAATTTTTTTTTGTTTTCTATTATTTGAATGTTTTGGGTTTTCTAAGAGTTTTACAAATGTTTAGGGATTTTTTCTGAGTTATCTAGATGTTTTGGATTTTCAAGAGTTTATCTAGATGTTTTGGATTTTCAAGAGTTACATGACCAAGAACCTAACCTAAGATACGTATCCTAGGGGCTTGTGGGTTGATCAAAGATAAGCCTTGCCTATGTTATACACACAAAGATCACGTAGTTCAACCAACTTGACTTATTGAAGATGAATATATGAATAGTGATGGAATGTTAGATTATTATGACAAAATACTAAAGGACTAACCTAGGGTGTCTCGGGGGCACATCAAAGATGGCCTTTCCTACTTTCAAGCTCAAAGACAACGTAGTTCAACAAGGGTACTATTTTTGGATTTTCGATGTTCGGCCTTTTTAGGGATTTTGATGCATTTTGGATGTTTTGGATTTTTCCTTTACAATTTTTTGAATGTTTTTGGATTTTAGCTCTACAATATTTTGAAAATTCTTTTGGTATTTCCAATAATATTTTACGAATGTTTTTGGTGTTTTCTGGTGAGATTTGAGGCAAACGAAACCTAGATCATGATGTCGATTTCACGTTATGAGATAAAAGACATGGATCAAGAGTTATTTGAAAACAAGAGTGCAATAACTTTCCCCTAGTTTCTAGCAATTATTCATAATGCAATAGATAATAGAGATAGGTAATGCATATACAAAGAGTTTGATAGAGTTTTAGCATGCTAGATATGGGCTATAGGGCTTCACGAGATAAAATGGTAAAGAGCCTGCCAAAAGTTTTCCATGAAGAGAGTTGAAGTATATGGAAAATCTTTTTCAAGATCAAGATAAAGTGGAATATCTAGATAAATTTGGATTGGATGGATGGAGGGAATATTGGATTTATCATGACAAGGATTGAAGATGCTTCTATTTGAGAAGGATCATATAGATGCTTGATTCTACTCATGATGCCTATTTTCTAGGTTTTCATCATGGTACTTTCCCAAAGTGCCATTGTAGTGGTTTTCACTAGAGGGTGATTTTTATCTTTACTATTTTCAATCCTTTTTCCTTTTTTTTTGGATTTTTTATCGTTTTTTGATTTTTTTGATTTTTTTGATTTTTTTGGAAGTTTTACCCTCATGTTGAACCACCTGGTGGAACTGATGTAGAGGTCATTGTCATAATGTGCTAGTGATATCCTACTTGAAGAAGTTTCTTTACTAAGATACAAACACTTGAATGTGACCTTGAAGAACTCTGATTTTCCTTGTGGATACTAGAATTAACCTTGTCTATGTGTGCACATCGTGATATGGTACCTTCAAAATCCTTATGATGAAGGGTAGCTTCCAACACATGGTCAATGCGAGAATTGGAAATTGTGAATGGAGTGGATTGTGACATGTATGAAGGAATATGAGATGGATTGGTCAATAGTTTGGAACCTTTGACTATCCAAACTTGGGAAGATGAGCGATGATTGGTGGAAATGGAGATTTATGTGAAATAAGGACCAACCACTAGATATACTTTTTTTCTTGCTTGAGAAGCCTGCTTTTTTTTTTAGGACACTTTTGAAGGATGCATTTCCCTTTTTCATTTTACCCCATAGTTTCTTTGACTAATGGAGTTTTGGAGGGATGATTTTCTTTATTTTGCTTTGGTATCCATTTGCACTTGATGTGTCTTTTTCTTTACCACTTCATTTTATTTGATGATCTTCATGTTGATTTGAGAGGAATTCTTCTTTTTACGTTGGTCCCAATTTGTATATAAGATGATGGGTGAATGCCAACTCATGATACAACTACTTGTAGTGTTGATAGTGTTATCATCATAAGGATCCTTCTTGCCCCATATGTTGATGTTTGTTGTAGACAAGATTTCCCCCGGTGTCGTGAAGATTTTACCAATACCTAATCCTTTTCCTTGAGAATGTATCCTCTGATCCATAGCCATTGAATATGACTTTTCATAAACACATGATATTGCTATAGGTTCTTGATGTTTAGGAATATGAACTTTTTGCTCTAGTTCTATGACATTGTTATTTGTTGATATTGCTTCAAAAGATGTTGATGATGCACAATCACTGTAAGTATCAATAATCTCAATTGTTGCTTGCTTATGAACTATTTTCTTTAATTATATGACATCGTTATTTGTTGATATTTCTTCAAAAGATTTTGATGCTGACTCAAAAGATGTCAATGATGCACAATCACTGTAAGAATCAAGAATCTCAATTACTACTTGCTCATGAACTATGACATCGTTATTTGTTGATATTGCTTCAAAAGATGTTGGTCACTACAATAGAACAAGAAAATAGCACCTAAAATAGTGTCAAATTTGAGTGTATTTCAATCCATGAAGTAGGTGAGCTGATCAATGCCAAACTCAACACAAACATGCATGATCATCTTGGTACCAATGTTTACACCAAATTTTACACCATACATAATGCCGGAATTAGTGCCAGAAAATCACAGCGCCCCCGTTAGTGCCTAAAATAGTGCTGAAAATAGCACCTCTGTTTACGCCTAAAATAGTGTCAAGAAATAGCATCATAAATAGTTCCTAAATTAGCACCCAATTAGGTTTCCGGTTTTGCTTCCAATTTTGCTTCCCCTTTTGCTTCTAGTTTTGCTTCCAAGTTTGCTTCCAATTTTGCTTCTAATTTTTCTTTCGGTTTTGCTTCCAATTTTGCTTCCAATTTTGCTTCTAAGATTGCTTAGGGCCAACGAATAAAGGGTTTGAGCCCAGTCTCCCATAGAGCTCCTTAATTTCATCATCTAACAGCCCTTCAGAATAATCTAAACCTACACTCGGAACCACCATTTGAGAATGGACTCCATGCCTACCAAAAAATCTTCATGCATAATTTTTTGCATCACCATCCTCACCGTTTCATTTGGTTCACCTAAATCCAAGCCCCACACCACAATTAAGGAGTAAACATCCATGTTGGTTTGGTATTTGTGTGTCAGATAGACGAAATCCCTGCCACAAATCATTTTTGCACACTACACTAGCAACTTGTTGTCAACAAGGAAAAGGCCTTGCAGTCATTTTCTGGACACTTCTCCATAAAACAGGTCCAAAGATCTTCATAACCGGAAGGTGAAATTGGCTTCCATTTCTCCTAACAACTAGCGCTACCACCACCAAAGTTTTTTGTAGAGTTTTTCTCGACCCTTTCCAAATACAATTAACACATCTTAATCAAGGGCTTGAATTTAACCCCATCTTGGATTGCCTGCGACCCCTGCCTTCACTTGTCATGTAAAACCTACTTCACTCGCTTCACCACCTTGTTCATTTAAGGCATTTTTTTCTAAATTAACACCTCTAAAATCCTCCAACCTAAATTTCCCTATTTCACCAAAATTTAAAGCCCATTTAGATAAGACATCCGCTTCCACATTACCACCTCTTTTAATGTGGCTCACTGCAAAGCTTTCAATTACATTCTAGAGGTGCCAAACATTAATTTTACCTTTCATCACTGCCTAAACTATTATTGTAACATGATCATCATCTATAATTAAAACAAGTGAGTCAAATATCTATAATTTAATTGAATTTGACAACATCCATCCTAAGTAGTAAATTAAAATCAGCATATGTAATAAATATCCATCCAAAACTCATCAACCACTTTTAATATATATAAATTGACAAGTCAATAATGATAAGATCATCATCATATATAACTAAAACAAGTGAAATTCAAATATGCCAGTACATCAAAAACATGTCAAAATGATATGTCCAACAGTTGACATAAGTGAAAATGATACATGTACAAATGATATAAATAAAATTTATATATTATATAACTAAAATTGATACAAGTCAAGATGATACAAGTCTAAATGATATATGTCAATATGATACAACTCAATAATATAGTACTGTAGGCTGTGAAAGTTATACATATGATAGTAACCATGAAAAGAGACATCATAATGATATATTAGCAATGATCCATGATGCAGTCTATATGATCATGAATATCACTGGTTACTATCACCAAATATCTCATCATCATCATCACCATCATGATCATCATCATCATCATCATCATCATCATCATCATCATCATCATCATCATCATCATCATCATCATCATCATCGTCGTCGTCGTCGTCGTCGTCGTCGTCATCGTCGTCGTTGTCATTGTCATTGTCATCATCATTGTCATCAACCTCGGTGTCTTCCGCATCTATGTCATCATCATCCTCTACCATGTGATTTGTACAGGAAAACCAATATTTTGTGGATCTATATCATGTTGAGGATCATCTTGATCTTTTGGAAGACCCGTTTTATGCAAAAGAAAAACATTTAGAATAAAAATTAATCATTTATTTCATCCAATAATTTAATTTTCTGTTATATATCTAATATTACAACATATAAGATGAAGCCATAATCATATTACATCATATCAAAGTACACATACCATAATAAAATTTCAAACTCCCTAGCTAATATTTGAGATTAAGATTGTTAACCTTGAGAGAGTATGACTTGGGCAAAAGGCATTTGATATGGCTATTATTTTCAGAGACTTCAAGTGGGATGTACTTTGCATTGATGCCATTCTTCAATCTTTGCTTGATGGCATCAAGGGATGGCTGAACTCCATGGATATAAAATATTATGAAAGCAGAATGAACCTGAATTGGTGTCCAATTTTGAAGAGTATTACTGATGATCCAAATAAATTTTTTGAAGATGGTGGTTGGGAATTTTTGAATATGGAAGCTAGTGATTCCGATTCTGATAATTCAGAAGAGTGAGATTAAGGTTATGAACCCTCTGATGTAGAAGAGGAATCAGAATCAGGTTTCATGTAGCCACCATCAATAGTTTTACAAGCAAACAAGATGGAGGGAATTCTTATATAAGGATAATTTTCAATGTTGCAGGTACCAGCTTTAATGCCAACTACAATGGCAACATTGAAATTCCCTAACAATATTTATGTTAAGGAAATTTCCTTTAGATGTAAGGATTCAAAGCACATCAACCATGTGGTACAAATGATTAAATCCCAGAGATGATATGAAGCAATGAAAGAGTCTGAAAAGGCAGAGAGAGTTACATTGGTGACTCAAGAGAAACTTCATCTTTCAAAAACAAATCCAATTAGGTTGGTAGATGTGTGGATCAAGTCAACATTTGGTGGAAGGGGAAGAAAGATGATTGGAACTCTAGAGGTCCACCATACTGGATTTCGATATTCAACCATGAGAGTAGAAGAGAGAGCTAATATCATGTATCAAAACATTAAGCATGCATTCTTCCAGCCAATAGAGAAGGAGATGATTACTTTGCTTCATTTTCATTTGCATAACCATATCATGGCGTGGGAACCAAGAAGACCAAGGATGTCCAGTTTTATGTGGAGGTAATGGGTGTGGTCCAAAGTTTAGGAGGGGAAAGAAGGTCAATGTATGATCTTGATGAAATTGAGGAAGAACAACAAGAGAGGGACAAGAAAAATAAAATCAATATAGAGTTTCAAGGATTAGTCAAAGCAAGTAAGAGAGCTTATATCAAAGCAGCCTCATCTAAAATATTTTGAACTAGAGTTTGATATACTAGTTAGAGAGCTTGGTTTTCATGGATTTCCTTTCAAAGCCTCTGCTTTAATTGTTCCTATGGTAAACAATTTGGTAGAGTTGGTGGAATTAACTTTCTTAGTAATCGCTATTAGTGAGATTGAGATGGTTAACCTTGAGAGAGTATTGACGTCATTCCTCAATCTTCACTTGATGGCATCAAGGGATGGCTGAACTCCATGGATATAAAGTATTATGAAAGCAGAATGAACTTGAACTAGTGGCCAATTTTGAAGAGTATTACTGATGATCCAGATAAATTTTTTGAAGATGGTTGTTTGGAATTTTTGAATATGGAAGCTAGTGATTCTGATTCTAATAATTCAGAAGAGTGAGATCAAGGTTATGAACCCTCTGATGTAGAAAATGAATTGATTCTGATTCTAATAATTCAGAAGAGTGAGATCAAGGTTATAGACCTAAAATTGTAAGAAATGAATTGGGAATCAACAGATTTCATGTAGCCCACCATCCAAGGTTACAAGCCAACAAGATGGGGAATTCTTATATAAGGATATTCAATATTCACCGGTACACCAACACTAATACACCAACTACAATGGAAACATTGAAATTCCCACTTTACTTGAGTATTTTATATTTAAAAATTTTATTTGGAGTAAAGTTTAAAAGCACATCAATCATGTAGTGGGAGAAGTTTAAATCAAAAGATAATATGAAAACAATGGAAGATTTTAAAAGGAGAATGTTTCAAACTAAAATAGAAGCATTGCTTAAATTTGGGGAAAATAATATTGAATCCCGAGACCAACATTTGGTGGAAGAGGAGAGAGGAAGAAAGATAGATGGAACTCTGAGAGGCCCACCATATTGGATTTCGGTATTCAACCATGAGAGTAGAAGAGAGAGCTGATATCATGTATCAAAACATTAAGCATGCATTCCTCCAGCTAGTGGAGAAGGAGATGATTACTTTACTTCATTTTCATTTGCATAACCATATCATGGTGTGGCAACCAAGAAGACCAAGGATGTCTAGTTTTATGTGGAGGTAATGGATGTGGTCCAAAGTTTAGGAGGGGAAAGAAGGTCAATGTATGATCTTGATGAAATTGAGGAAGAACAACAAGAGAGGGATAGGAAAAATAAAATCAATATAGAGTTTCAAGGATTTTTCAAAGCGAGTAAGAGAGCTTAAATGGGAGAAGCCTCATCTAAAATATTTTGAACTAGAGTTTGATATACCATTTAGAGAGCTTGGTTTTCATGGAGTTCCTTTCAAAGCCTCTATTTTAATTGTTACTATGATAAACTATTTGGTAGAGTTGGTGGAATTACCTTTCTTAGTAATTGCTATTAGTGAGATTGAGATTGTTAACCTTGAGAGAGTAGGACTTGGGAAAAAGGAATTTGATATGGCTATTTTTTTCAAAGAATTCAAGTGGGATGTACTCCGCATGTACACCATTCCTTAATCTTTGCTTGATGGCATCAAGGGATGGCTGAACTTCATGGATATAAAGTATTATGAAAGCAGAATGAACTTGAACTGGCAACCAACTTTGAAGAGTATTACTGATGATCCAAATAATTTTTATGAAGATGGTGGTTGGGAATTTTTGAATATGGAAGCTAGTGATTTTGATTATGATAATTCAGAAGAGTGAGATCAAGGTTATGAAACCTTTGATGTAGAAGATAAATTAGAATCAAATTTCATGTAGCCACCATCAAGAGTGTTACTGGTGGCCAATTTTGAAGAGTATTACTAATGATCCAGATAAATTTATTGAAGATGTTGGATGGAAATTTTTGAATATGGAAGCTAATGATTCTGATTCTGATAATTCAAAAGAGTCAGATCAAGGATATGAACCCTCTAATGTAGAAGAGGAATCAAAATCAAATGAGGAAGGTTCAAAAGATGAATCTCTCGTGGAGTTAAAGGAGGACGAAGAAGAAGAAGAAGATTCTAAAGAGGAGGAAGGTAAAACATGGGATGAATTAGAAGCCAAAGCCAGAAATGCATATAAGGAAAAAGGAGACGAGTCTCATAGTGAAGAGGAAAGGTGGTAACAAAAGGTAAAAGCTACAGGGAAGTCTTGGGAACTTGATATTAGAGATTCAAGAGGAATACCTGCCAAGAGGCATAAAGTTAGATGAATTGAGTTCATCTACATCCTTCTACTATTTATTCATGCACATAAACAATCATCTTGTAATCATAAGATTGAGCTCTATTTACTCATCCTATGCATCAATAAACAACTCAACACAAGAGATGCAAATTGACATATTAACACAACAATAACCAAGTTATTGAAACTCAACTATTGATACCTCGTTCTCCATCCAGATTACAAAATCGTTCCACTTTTTGTTTTGTAGCATATTCTTTTCAAATTGCTTTGGATGGTGGCCATATTTCTCCTCTTGTCAAAACATGGCACATGGAATAGTTAAACTAATTAATATGCAATCATTTACTTTTTCCAATGAAAAAAAATAAAAAATCATTTCACATATTAATATACTTACAAATGTATAGATCAAGACCTGCAAGCCTTTCTGGCCTCTGTGATGTGTGGCACAAATTTTCTCAAGCCTAGCCTTGGAGGCATTGTCCTGAAACATATACTAATTCAATTTAACTATGCACAAATAAAATTTAAATATCATTTAATAAATTTGATATAATATTATGAGAAAATTCAAATACCTACGTACTCTCCTCACCGGACTTCCTCCATGCATCAAACTTCTCATATTCTTTCACAAGCTCTCTCCATACTTTCACACTTACATCCATTGGCCTTTTTTCCTTCCTTAGATTAGGAGGGATTTTTTATGTTCTTTGTTTGGTTGCACCCAAATATCTTACAATTTTGAGACATTTGTAGCTTTGTCTTCTTTACAGACCAACCTGTGCCAAAATCAGTCTCCATGTCATGGATAATAGTTTTTTTTAGGTGCATGGGTATCTCTGAGAATAGAAAATGTAGATGGTTTGTGAACCATTGAAGGCATGATTCCTTCAACCTATTCACAAACGTTTTCCCAACATCCGTCATTCGGACTTTCCCTGAAACCACCTCATATTCTATCTTCATATTGTAGATACC
>VDFB02000003.1:201987702-202053136 GCA_007258455.2 Sequoia sempervirens
GAAATTTTGCAAGTTTTACTGGACGAAAAATAGGGAGCTAGGTTTCGAGGCCCGGGAAGGCGGAAACCTTCCGCCATTCGAAATGGCGATCACAAGGGGGAAACTAGACCAGGGAAACCTGGTAGGGCAGGCCTGACAAGCTCTAAGGCCGCTAGCAGAGGCAAACTGCCAAGGAGACTCCGCAAGGCACCAGGACTTGACAAAATTGAAGGGGAGAAACATGTTCAACTCAAGATGAGACCTTGGACATAAGTTGACCACCCAAGACACTAAAATAAAGGGTCCTCGTCTCGAATGGGGCATGTGTGCTGAGGGCACAACAAATGGCGACTCTGCTGGGAAAACGCTCCCGAGCGTTCTAAGGATAAGTATTCATCCAAGACCCAGAATCTCCAGCTTCACAGACCGGGAGTGGACTTCCAAAGGTGAACTGGGAGAACAGGATCCTTAATTAGGTTAGTCTACAGGACATCTCAGAAGTGTGTGTGTAGTGAATTCATTCCTTTTTGCAAGACTATGACTAGTGACTGCTAATCCAATCGAGCAAGCTACATAAACCGTCCAACACTAAAAGTAACCTGGACATTGCCCCGCTGCTAGTCAGGCATCCATAGCCCTAGCGGAGTTGTCGCTGTGACCCCAAGGATATTGCTCTAAATCCAGCTCGGCATCCATAGCCCCGGTAGAGTTATCCGCACACCCATCCGGTCGCTTAGTTTTCAGAATTTATTTTCTTCTTTTCCAATGTTATTCTTCTTACGTATCTTTTTCTCAACCGCGCAAGCAATAAAGCCTACCATGGGTTTGAGAACCACAGTGGTCACTAGAGCAGACTTAAGATTTTTCACTCACTAGGGTATCATAGAAGCCATGGTACAGTCCTTTAGAAATGATTAATATGTGTTTTATGCGATATCTGAGATGTGTGTAAAAAGATCCAACCAAGGGTCGAGTTCTAGGGCAGAGTTCAAATGAGGAAATCATTCCTAGGCAGCTTTTCGAGACCAATAGTCAGGAATGAATGTTTAGCTTAAGAACACCAAGGATGGACAGCAAAGCGAACCATTTTTCGAACGAGCACGGCCACTGCAAGGGAAGGGAGAACATCCTTTTTGAGACAAAACAACCTGGGGACCAAGCAAACAGAGCAATGCGAAACAACAAGACGCAAGCAAACTAAAAGGAAACCTACCCTAACCTATATACAAATATTTGCAAGGAAGAGCTTGAGAGAGCTCAATCTTGGAAGTAATGCTTCAGGTGTTTCCTGTTGACTGGCAACAGGACGTCTTCACTAGTTAAGGTCTTCAGGCGGAAAGCATTGTCTCCCAAAATTTCTACTATTTGAAAGGGGCCAAGCCAAAGCTTGTCGAATTTGTTGTGTCCCCCTTTTCTTTCATGGGCCTTGTCCCAATACAGGACCAAATCGGTGATTCTAAAGGCCTTTATTTTAGCTCGGCGGTCGAACCATCTCTTAACCACACTCTGATGTTTGGCAAAATTTTCTATTGCACGGTCTTGGACTTCTTCTAAATGCAAGAGCTCAGCTAAGTGAGCTTCTCTATGATCTCCCCCCTCATAAAAGTCGATAAATTGGAGAGTGGGAATCTTCAAATGGATAGGAAATATGGGCTCTAGGCCATAAACGAGATGGAATGGGGAATCGCCAAGGGTAGCCTTATGGCGAGTGTGGTCTGCCTAAAGGGAAAAACGGAGTTACGTATGCCAATCCTTGGAATTTCTATCTAGAATTTTGTTGATCACGGTGATCAAGTTCTTATTTGTGGACTCAACGAGGCCATTGCCTTGAGGGTAGTAATTAGACGAGAACTTAAGGGTAATCCCGTAGTCGAAGGCCCAACTAGAAAATTTTAATGAAGCAAATGCAGGTCCATTGTCACACACCAATGCATACGGACAACCAAAGTGATTTAAAATGAAACTTTCCAAAAAATTAGTAACTACTTCAGTTGTGCATTGCTTACATACATTTTTTTTTGTCCATCTAGTGCAGTAATTAGTAGCGGTAAGAATGTACTTGTGTCCTGCAGATGATGGAGGGCTTACCGGACCGATGAAATTAAGGCCCCACTGCGCAAACAGTCTTACCTCCAACACAGGTTACAGTGGGACAGCGGCATTCTTCTCCTTAGTGGCGGTTGTCTGACACGTGTGACATGAGCGAACATGACAATGAGCATCTTTGAAAACAGTTGGACAATAATATCCCGCTCTCAATATTTGATGTGCAGTGGAAGGATTGGATCCATGGCTAGTGCCAAACTTGTCATGAAACTTTTTTAAGACCCGATCTGCTTCTTCCTTACCAAGGCATCTTAAGTAAATTCCTTCATGATTTCTCTTGTATAAAATGGACCCCTGCAACATATAACCATTGCTTTTCAATCTCAAAGCACGCTTTTGGACTCCATGCAGGTGAGGCGGACACTTGCGGTTCAGCAAATAATAAACGAAATTCTCGTACCATTCTCCCAGGGAAACATCCTCGAGCTGGTATTGTTGCACAGTGAGTTCGGGTCCTGCGCCTCTGCTGCTACTTCAACGATTGTGTGGATAAGTGTCTTTCCTCTCACCAACTTTATCGGTTGGATTTCCATGTCATACTCTTGGAGCAAGGTGACCCATTTAGCTTTTCATTCACCCAATTCATTTTGCATGAGCAACGTTTTCACTGCTAGGTCGGGGACAATGGCAAACACTTTATTACGTAGGATATAATGCCAAAATTTCTTCACCCCTCTGACGAGGGCATATGCTTGTTTTTCTACGTTGTGATAGCATAATTCAGCATCTTTCAAGGGAGCACTCATGAAGGTGATCGAAATCTCATTTCCTTCATCATTTTTCTAAGTCAAAATGCTAGCACAAGAATGTTCTAAAGCAAATGAGTAGATATAGAACAACTTCAATTAATCTGGGCTGACTAGCATAGGCGCTTCAACAATGGCCTATTTGATTTCTTCAAAATCTTGTTTGGCTTCGGGAGTCCATTCAACTTTGGCATCCTATTTTAACATAGTGTTGAGGGGCTTAACAATCTCCGCGAAACCCATGATGAATTTCCTAACAAAGTTGATCTTTCCGAAGAAGGATTTTAATCCCTTCTTGATGCCTAGTAGTGGAATCTTCAGCAAAGACTAGATACGTTCAGGGTCTATGGAGATTCCCTGTTCTAAAATAACATGCCCAAGCAATCTACCCTCAGTCACGCCAAAAATGCACTTCTTGGGGTTAAGGGAAACTCCAAACTCTCTACACCTCTGAAACACTTTGCATAAGTCAGAGACATGATCACTTTGCCTTTTAGAAAACACGGTTAAATCATCCATGTAGATGATTATGCATTTTCCAATCAAATCTTTAAAGGCAATATCCATGGTGTGTTGGAAGGTGGCCCTAGAGTTGATTATCCCAAAAGGGATTCTCCTATAAGAAAAGGTCCCCCACTTGGTGGTGAATGTCATCTTATGGCGGTCCTCATACTGTACCATCACCTGGTTGTATCCGGAATACCCATCGAAGAAAGACATCATTTGGGAGTCGTTGACGATTTGTAGCACCTCGTCCAATGAAGGCATTGAATAATTGTCCTTCTCCGAAGCTCTGTTCAAATTGCGGAAGTCTACACACAATTTGATTTCCCCATTCTTTTTTCTAACCGGGACCAAGTTGGCCACCCATGTAGAATGCCTAACTGGGAAGATAATCCTTGCCGAAAGCAGCTTTTACACCTCTTTGTAAATGACGGGTTCCAACAAGGCATTAATAGGACGTTGCCGCTGACGGAATGGCCTCACTTCTATCTTGAGAGGGATGGTGTGCATGATGATGGAGGTATCATAAGTCTTTAAATCCTTGTAACTCCATGCCACCATGTCGTGATATTTTTGCAACATATCAATGATTCCCTTCTTTTCTTCGGGCGTGCACACTTTGCCAATAAATACATTCTAGGTCTCCTCGGTTGTCCTGAGGTTGTGAGCATCGCACTGGTTGCTTATGGTTTCTTTCTTCGTTTGCCTATTCTTGTCTTGGATTTAGTCCAAATCAAATATGCATTTGAGTTGAACCATGCCCCTGGGAATCATGTTGGTTTTGAGGTTAATAACCCCTCTATATCCAACTCGGCTTCTTGCGGATCGACTTCATCAATTATTTGAGTTGCTAAGACATCAAAACTCATGATGAATTCAAGGATATGTCTGTCATCATTGAAGACCTGAAAGTGAGTGACATTATCTAGGACAGTCGGCGTGGATGTCCACTCAACTGTAAATTTCTTAAGCCCGAACAAGGAGAGGGGTTGCAAAGTGTTGGCTGCTTGAGCCAAGGCATCAGCTGTGTGATTCTGAGCACGAGGGATCAGGTGTATATTGAATGCATCAAAACCTTCTAAGAGGTCTCAGACCCTATGCCTATAGTTCGCAAGTCTTTTATCATGGCAGGAATACAATTTTCAAACTTGTTTAGCTACGAGTTCAGAATCCCCAAAAAATTGCAGCATTTTGACATTTTTCTTCAAGGCCATAAGAAGGCCATGGACTAACACCTCATATTCCGCTACATTATTAGTGCAATAAAACTGCAATCTATGGGCAGCAAGAAAGGTCTTACCCGTTGGGCTGATGAGTTTGAACCCGACACCAGCTCCTTGTTTTGACTTGGATCCATCAAATTGAAGCGTCCAAAACTTGGGAAGTTCCTTGACCTCATATTCGACTAAGCTCTTACTTTCTTTTGGTTGGGTGGTTGCCTCCATAATCTTAGGGGAATCTTTTAGCTCAGTGTGTTGAACAACGGAAGGTTCTATCAACACCTCCTTTGGCGTTTCCTTCTGGAGGACAGCTAATTTTTTAACATGCTCTACTGCTGTTTGACACAAGCAACAATCAAATTCAGAGTGGGCCGCATTGTGAATCCTACACCAGTTCGGCAATAAGAGATCCTGGAAGTTCATTCGGGCGCCCAAGCTGAGTTGGTCCCTTGCGCACTTTTCCATGAACTCCTAGAAACCACTGAGTAGTCCCCAGTTGTCACCTTCATCGGTTTTATCATCTGATTCTATCAGAATTTCCGTACTCCAAGGCATTTGAGTGAGGTCGGTTGGAGGGCTGCATTGTACTAAGAGTACCTCTACGGAATATTCTTCTTAGGGCTCCAATTCATCTTGGAAGGCCAAGGGACAGTAATTTCCCAATTCTATCTCAACAAACAGCACTTCGTTGAGATTATTGTATTTCATGATGATATATTTCATACAAGGTTCGCGGTCGACACAGATTTGATTTGGCAGCCCTTTCCATGGTAGCCACATGTGAGAATGGTCTGTGGCAACATACCCATTCAATGTTTTGGTGAATTCTCTTCCCAAGATGATCCCATATGCATCGGGAATGTCAGCTATTTGAATATCAATAACTTGTTGTATCCTCGGATCTACAGCAATTTGCATCGGGATCCGATTCATTTCTCCCACGATTTTGATCTCTGTTTTGTCCAGCTAGGTCACTTTCCTTCTAGAGGGTGTGGGAGTAATCCCAAGGGCCTTACATACTGCCAGGGGCATGACATTGGCAGATGCTCCTAAATCAAGTAAGCAGTTATTTAAATTCTTCCCAAATATCCGCATGGTAATGAGGAAAGGAGGAGTTTCAAGTTTTCCTTGGAAGAGGCCCTTAGGTGTGTTTATGTGAGCGACTTGACCCTTGTTCTTATCACTTGCTTTATCCTTGGTCTGCCTAAATGGCTAGTCCTTGGAAATCTGCCTATTACTCTACTCTGGTTCCTTTTCCGGCTGCTTACCTGTAGATTGATTTAAGGGGACATCCTTCCTTTTCCCAGTATTATCCTATATCACAGGTTCTTGATAGGCTCTTCAAAGGTGACTCTCTTAGTTGATGTTTCCTGTGTTGTGCTGGAGGATGGGGTCCCATTGAGTACCCTAAATAAGGCATGCCTCATGACAAGGACCCTGAGTAGTTCAAAGGCAGAAAAACTAATTTTTACTTTCTTGAACTCTTCTACCACATATTCACCCATCTGCTCAATCTCAGAGCCAAAGGCTTGACCCATGTCGAAGCTAGAAGGTTGGACTTTCATTTGGCATGACTGGTTTTGGGGTCGTCCTTGAGGCTAATTCTGCAACTTATTTTGAGGCCCATCCTTGTTAAAATATTGGGTGGGTACATGAGGAGGCCCAGGGTTATTGCTAGCCTTAGGGTCAGGTGTGGTAGTAAAATTATTTGGAGGATTAGAGGTCATAAAGGGTCCACTAGCCTACCTATTTCTGAGGAAGTAGGGAGTTGATCTTTGATGGAACATGTGGACTTCATCTACATATGGTTCTTCCTTAGCAAGTGGACCATTATCTACGGAATCAAAAAGTTGAACCAAAGTTTGTTCGTTACTTACCTCTTGCACTTCTTCACTCCTAACAGGGGTGGGCTCAACTTCGAGCTCGTTGCGGTCGCCCCGCGGAAACGGCACTTGGTTGACCACGAGACAGGAGGAGTCATAAGGCTCATATGGTACAATGTCTCTGCAGCCGGCATTATCAACAGCATTTTGTACTTCTACTTGGAATATTTCAGCAACTATCTGGAATTCAGGGCAATCCAACTCGGAGTGTCTATTGGTTTTGTGAATCCAGCACCAACCGGACAAAGCTGCCTCAGCGAGGTATACTCCACTGGTCGTCTTTTCGTTGTTGGTCAGTTGATCAAGAGGAGTAGGGATACCTCAGTTATTGGGCCTTGTATTCTACGTACGGTTCTATCTCTGAGAAGGCCTCCTTTCGAAGCTTTGATTTGAATGTTTCCCTCTATCATAATTCTACCCCAAAGGGGTTCTTACTTCTCGATTGTCAATATTGTCCCTATTGTCTTGGTTTTCTCGATTAAGATTAGCTTGGAGGCTACACCGGGATGCCTGTAACTGATTGTTCTAGTTTTTTAAGTGCGTCATCTTTGTGGACATTTTCTTTATCATCTTTGTCAACTCTTCTAATTTGTCTTTGTCAGTAGTGTTGCTCGGCTGCGGTACCAGATTTTGGAGAAAGACGGGCAGGGTCACTGGTTGATTCTGATGAGTTAGAGGAAATTCTGGCCCCGGTAGGTACAAAGGTGCCTAGGGCTGCTGAGAATACACTTGTTGTTGCGTAGCCTGGGGATAGCTTTGTTGTGGTTGAGGGTGTAAATAGGAAGGCACGGGAGGTGGATAATTCATTAGTTGTCCAGGGTGTAGAACGATGGACAACTGAGGCACATGGTTCATAAGAGGGGTCCGATTAGCAAATGCTTGGTTAAGACCTTGAATCTGCATCGGGTGAGCTACTGGTTCCAAAGAAGGCAGCGAGCCGAAGATATTCTACCCCAGATCTACACTGGCAATAACAGCCTCTGTATAGGTAGTTACTAATGAAGTGAGTGGCGGGCGCATCCTTTTCACCAGGGTCGATGTGAGGTTGTCTAATGCCGCATAATAGACCGGAAGGGCCGCGGAATCATTATGGAGTTATGGCTCTTGGAGCCTTGTGAAAACACGATGAAAATGGTCGTTAAAGGATCCAATGGGCTCATTGATTTCCCTCCTGACGGACATAAATTGCCTATATAACTCCAAGGAGCTGATCGGGATCTTATATTTTTGCAGGAAAGCATTCTTCATTAGGTTCCATGAGGTAATGAATCCCCTCGGCAGATTGATGTACCAATAGAAGGCTTCTTCGCCCAACGAATTTGGAAACAGGTGGCATGCAAAATCCTCATGGTCAACTTGCATTTCAATGACTGTTGTCTCGAATATTTTGATGTGCTCTTCCATCGTCCTTTGCGGATCATGACGACTAAATTTCAAACAAAAGCCTTCTGGATTCTTGGGCATGTCATGGTAAGCAGTGAAGTGTATCGGTGAAGGATTTTGTGCCAACCAAGCCATGGTGGGAGGCGGAGGTAATACCCGTTGTTGAGGGACAGCAATCTGGGATTGCACCTGCAACAGAACAGTAGTCTGGGATTGCACTGGGTTGCGGCTGATTGGACTGTACTTGGGTTGTAAGGGCTAGGAGAGAAGCAATTTCCCGGCTGTCAAAGATGGGGAGTGAAAATGCAGTTTTGAGTGGTCAGGTGGAAGATGGACACAAGCTAAATGAGGGTGAAGGTGGAAGGGAAGTGGGTGGAATGGAGGAAGGGGAAGAAGTAGCATTGCTTCCCTTAGTTCGTTTTTCCCTTGTAGGAGGCTACAATTCTTGGAATTCTCCCTTATTTGGTGTCGACCGTAAAACTCTTTGAAATCTTTCCAGGGAGAACGATCTGATTCGATCCAACTTCACAAGGCCCTCCTTCTAGCGCCAGTTCTGTTAATGGGTGTTTTACACACTTTCTCAACACAGGCAATACACAGGTGCACTACCTCTCTTGAAAGGAAATCTCCAATTGCAAGTTGCTGAAAATCTCCCCAAGGACTCTCGGGTGTCAGGTCATGACTTGCATGGAACTCCTCAGTTGATTTTGATGTGATTTTGCTGGTAATCACAGGGCGGATTTACGTAGTTGGATGCGAGATAGATCTTAAAATCCGAAGCTTATGAGATGGAGGTCAAGTTTCATTTGTTGTAGGTTCGGACAACGGTCCAAAACTTTGATGTTTCTTTAAGTTTGGCTTTACAATGTGCAATGAACCTTGGTATAGGTTATTTCTAGAAAAAAGGGAAAGAGCGGGGAAGATGGAAGGTTCCTGGATCTGCAACTAACTATGAATAGTAATCATGGAGTTCCTGCGATGGACAGCTTCCTTAAAAAAAGATTTCACTTAACTAGAAATCTCACAGTCTCATGAAATTTGTGCTATCTTCTAAGGTCTGCAAATATTTCATCTTTCATTCATCGCATGCATGCATGAACAAAGATAAAAGTGTTGAGCAACTTTGAATTTAAGCCTAGACTAACTCTACACAGTTGTCTATCGTCAGCAAACAACAAAAAGTATGGACTAAGAAGTCATCTACACAACAGGAATTTTCACAACTACAGAACATTTCTAAAATCTATCAAAGCAAGGATACAACTAACCAGAACAACAATATAAATCTAAGTAAAGAATTTAACAATGGAGGTTGAATCAAGTAACATGTGAAAAAACTCAGAAAATGCACCAAGTCAATGTATTTTCATTATAAATTTCTGCAGCATGTCTTTACAACAACTCAACTCCCTTTGCAAATGAGAGGAGACCCCTATTTATAGTGCCCAAAATTTTAATAAATGGCAAAGATTAATTCTCATTGTGTGGCGAAGATTCATTACAAAATAGGGTTTCACCTACCCCCCAATATATTACAATATAAAATTGCATTCTTGTCTCCTTCCCTATTTTGTCCTCTAGTGATGGTACTGTAGCATTTTGTCTTTTGTTGATTGCTCTTTTGTTGTAGCTACTCTTCTGGGGGCTCTTCATTGGTAACAGGGATGTCCTCCTGCTTCGTTGAAGCTGTATAATCCATGAATTTTAGAATAACTGGCTGGAGCTTGTCTACCTCAATAATCTCGTACCGCAACATCTGGTAGCTCCATTCTTTGGCATTATCTTCAAGCTTTCTCCAATCTTCATCATACTTTATGCCCTGATCTCTGAACAGCTTCGATTGGTCAAAGGCACAGGCGGAAAAACTCATGAGCTCCATTGTTATTTCATTGGACATCCCATCCTCCACCTTCTTCTAAAAGTAAAGCTTTATTTTCTCTAGATCCATCTGTACCGCAGGCATGCCATACTCCGTCATCAGCTTGAGGTATCGAGTGCATTCTGCTCTAATTTCCCTTATCCATTCGATGTCTGGATCCACCTTACTCATTATTTGCTCCAACCTTTCCTTCCTATTGTCAAAATTCTGCCTCCACATATCCATCATCCAGTGATCGTCTCTTTTGAATGCAAGCTCCTTTTCCCATGTGACTTTTGGTAACTAGAGGATGGCCTCAATCTTTGGATAGGTGGAGTCATACGTTGCAGGGAAGTCGATGTAGAGCTTCTTTGTGCTCTCCAGAGATTGTTGTGGATCCAAGAACTTGTTTGCCATTTGAACAGCCCGGCTAATACCCATGTTTCCGACATACAGGACCTGTCGGAACCAGCTCTCTGTAGTCTTGTCCAAGTTCTTTCTTCTCTCCAACTTGTCAATTTGTTCTTTGGACAGCAATTGGGTTGGAGTTGCGGATGTGGTAGGTAGGTCATCCACTAAGGACCATTTTTGGATGTAATCCGTCAAGGTGGCTACATGTGCTTTGAGCTCATCCTTTGAAATCTTGTCCTATTTTATGTATTGCACCACTGTAGACACTGACTCCTCAAGATGCCCTACTTTCTGTTCTCTGGTAGCGGTTCCTAAATCAATCGTGGAGATGTTGTAGCTGTTCCTTCCCTGCCCACTACCGGTGTGGCTATTTGCACTACTCGAGACCTAGAAGCATCCATTGTTACCTTGGATCTGATCTTAGGCTTCTTCTCTTTTCTAGTTGTGATCTGCGCTCGAGCTAAGATAGCCTCTAGCATGGCACTTGAGTCCTTTGGTCTAGGAGTTTTATTTTCAAGCTGTCTCTCCAGCCACTCAGGCATAACAAACTTTTCCTTAAGTGATTGATGATCACCCTCGCCCTCCTCGGCCAAGACCTCTATTTTCTTACCTCCTGGGGCCCTTTCTTCCATTTTAGCAGTGTATCCTTCATCGAAGTCCTGGATTAACACAAGGCGCTTGATGGGAGGCTTGGTAGGTAATTGTTGTTGGGGACTTTCCTCTTTCTCTATTTCCTTCCCCTTCCTTTCTTCAGTTTGCTCGGCCACGTGCACGTGCTCCATGGGCTGCTCAATTTCGAGCCCTTCGACAGTTTGAGCCTCACCCTCAGGCTTATCTTCTCCTGCCCTTTCTTCTTGTTGTTGTCCCTCTTCCCTGAGAGGTGACCTTTCTGCCTCCTCTTCACTAGCCTTCAGCTGTCGGGCCATCTCTTCTTAAAGATCATCATCGAAGGTCTATATGATGACCTTACCACCGGCATCCTCCTCCTCATCTCCACTCTTGGAAGAGCCTGTTTCTTCCTCCTCGTAGGCCACCCTATCTATTGTTTGGTGCTCACACTACGAGTGTTCATAGTATTCGTCAACTTCCTCTTCAAATGGCTTTGAGGCCTCTTGTTCCCGTCTCTCCCACTCCTCGGAGATTTACATGGTGGCTTCCATAGTCGGTGGTCCTACCGGAGGCTGCAAAGGTTTAGCAGTAGCGAGGACCTACGCTAAGGCCGCTTGAAGAGTGGGGTCCATAAGGATCTGGGAGAGCTCGGAAGTGAGATTTTGCATATGTTTCGAGAAGGCCTTGGGCAAGGCGGAAGCGGGTATTGGTGCCGTCACCGTAATTAATGGGAGTGATGTGGTAGGTGACATGGCAGCAGAGGAAGGAGGAGTAGTTACGGCAAAGTAAGAATCAATTACTATTACAGGCTCGGCCGGAGGCGAAGGGGCAAGATGGACTAAGATGTCCACTGTTGGCGGGGATGTGGCGACCATGGCTAGGGAGGTAGATGATGGGGCAGTCGAAACAGGGAGAACCAAAAAAGGTTTTAATTGATCAGTACCTTTTGCTTCTTCCTCTTGGATTATGGGCTACTCCACTATGCCTCCTGTTTGCTTGAGCCTTTTAGAAGGTGAGCCTCCTAGATCCTTCCTTGTGTATACTTTGGGATCCGGAGACTGCTTCGTTTCCGTTTCTTTTCTCTTATTGGATCTGGTAATTAGAGGAGATTTGGATGTCCTGCCCATTGAAGTTGTGGTGGTGACATCCTCTGTGGCACTTGGCTCGCTTTTGAGCCCTTCATATGTTAGGATCACCCCTTATTTTTTTAATCAGGCCACCTATCCATCAACCCATTCTTTGGTTCGAGCCAGAACCGGTTTAGTTATAATATCGAGGTCATTGACCTCCTGTTCATCCCAATCTATTGTTGGTAGCGGCAAGTTAGCGACTGCAGGATATCTGGGGTCCGTTACGGTGCTTTCATCCTCTTCAATTTGATCTGGTATGGGAAATGGTTGCACCTTTCTTATGAAATACGCAGTCCTCTGCATGTAGTGCCTTGCACGCACTTCCTTGTCATCCTGGCAATCTGCCCAAAAGTCCTCAACGTGGTGCAGATGGGTGAACCCCGGCCCTAATGCTTTCCTTATATGCCCATATGGGTCCATTCGCGGGCTAGCAGTGTGTAGGTGAAAATGATAATCGTTCAATTCTTTCTCTGAATTCCCAACGCACTAGAAAGTTTGTAATTTATACATTCCTCGGCCGAAAGTTAAGGGGTAGGAGGTCCCCACCAAGTGTTTGTTGTTGAAGACTGATTGTATGTGTTAGAGCTGCCGGGAAAATTCCAATACGATGGTCCAATCGTTGGGGTATCGAGGCAGCTTATTTGGTCTTTCTGTGAAGCCTTGGGCGCGAATGTATGTGAACTTTGGATACTGAATAAAATGGAAGGCGTGTTGCTTCAAGAAGGCCTGAGTACTATGAGAGACCCTTCTCTCGAAATCGCCTGCAATCACCCTAATGATATGGCCAATGAAGGCGTCGTTGACCCTACAATACTCCTTGAAATTTCGGAACTGGAGTTGGGGGTACTTGTCATAGACCATTTTTTGACCTTGCTCCTCATCGGGTGCCACGAACAACCCATTGTATTGCCTTTGGTCTGCCAAGGAGTAGATTAGGTAGGAGGTCATGTAGAACTTGGAGCTTTTCTTGACATTGAAGAACTGCTCATGAAAGCAATCGCTTATTATGCCTCCCCAGTAGAACGAGGATTTTGTGGTGACGTCTTCATTCCCGCAGAGGATCTGTCCAACGAAGTACACCATCCACTCTTGAAAGAAGGCCACAACATAGTGACTAAGTCATGGTAATATTCATGGAAATCACTGTAGAAGATTTCCTGAGGAACCTTCGCAGCGCTGCCCCGTTTCTCCTTGAGTTGGTGTTGATTTATCAACTTCTTGTAGCTAGTTGGGTTGTCATCCCATGCTGCTTTGCATTCCTCTATGGTAGGTGTCTCCATCTCGACGAAGGTGGGAATGTGGAAGGTCTTTGTGATTCCCTCAGCTAACATGTCAACAAGAATGTTCCCATCTCGTTCAACAATTGTCCTTGTATCGGGTTGATAGGCCTGCTGACAAGCCATGACTAACTCAGGGGCCACGAGGGATGGAGGGAAGCCCGCAGTTTTTGCAATTCCGCTTTGCCTAATCAGCCTTGCATTCTTGGTTTTCGGGTTGATCCTGACCCTTTGTTTAAATTCATCAATATCAACATGGTCGATATTGGTACCTTTGATTTCTTTCCAATCTGTGGCAACCTTCGAGTGCAAAGGTTCACCCTGGAACTGGTACTTCATTCGGTCTTTGTCCTCTTTTTCATGAGGAGTCTTGCCCGACTTCTTTCCTTTGTCCTTTTCCGTAGCTGCCCCCGAGGGTCCTGCACCTGATTCCATATATCTTGCAAGCAAAGGCATAGTCAGTGCAACCGATCATGAAAGCTTTGATGTTAGTTAAAATCCCATAGACGAAATCAAATTTAGACAATTTATCATTTATAAAATCATACTTTTACTTCCAAATGTCATTAGTCCTTCAATTGAGGGCCTTCGGACAATCCAGGCCCGGAGGTCTGGACTTCCTTGGCAAGAATGTAGTTTGAAAAGGGCAAACGGGGTAATGCGATCCGGGAGATTCCTTGACTTTGGATTTTGGTGGTTCAAAAGGTCAATGCGGGAGAAGGTTGAATTTGAGCACGTGGGTTGAGATCATATTTTGAATTTGAGGTCATTTGGATCGTTTTGGGAGCATCCGGAGGTACAAGGCCAGAAAGTCATCGGGGGGTTGGCTGTTTGAAACGGCCAAGCACAAACAGAGTTTCGAGGGCGGAACTCTGGGGTCCGGGACCCGATGGGTCTGAGGGTGGCCAGTATTTTTTACAATTTTAAAAGTGTTCGGGCCTGAGGGGCCGGGAAGCCGTTATGCTTTCGCCGTTTAGAACGACGATCATCGGACAAAAGACCAGAGGCGGTGGCTTGGTGGACCAGACCCGACAATGAGGTTAGGCGTCAGATTTCCATATTAGGTTCTCATTCGGCGAATAGGAGGGTGGGACCCGGAGGCTGGAGAGGAGCACGCACTTTTCCCTTTTGGAACGGTGGATATGGGACAGAGTCCCAGATGGCAGAGCCCAGCGAGGTCAAGGATGTTAAAGTTTGACGATTTCGAACCCTTGCGGCAAAAGGTAGGTCAGGACCCGGGAGGTGGGAGGTTGTCGCAGGTTCGTCGTTCAGAACGGCGGAGACTCCATAGAAGTCCGCAGACTGAAGTCCACAGACTGAGACCCGAGTTTATGATGGGCGGTCGGTTCAAGACATACACTAGATGGCGAATTGGAAGGCGGGCTTCGAGGCCCGGGCAGACGGGGTCCTTCCGCCATTTAGGAATGGTGGGAGCTTGGCAGAATCCCGAACGTAGAAGTCTGGAGGCGTGGGCCCGGGAGGCCAAAATGGAGGACAATTTCAAAGTTCGAAATTTGTGATGCTTGACGAGGAAACCGCGGCGGAAGCCCGAGGAGCCAGGCCCGGGAGAAGGTGCGATCGTTTTGAAAAAGATGTTTGTTTGGACAAGACCTGTCGACGATGGAGAGGCCCAGACCTGGACGACGCGAATTCTCTGGATGAAGAACAGTCGTGCACGGGCTAAGTTTCAGATCGACCTTGAGGGCATTTTGGAAGTTTTTTGAAGATTCTAGAATATGGGTTTTGTGCATTTTATTAAGTGTTATCAATTAAATGTGTTCTTAACCCATGTTGTTCATCGTTTTAGGCCTTAAAATCATAAAAGCTTCTCGAGAGGGTGGATGGAAAACCTACCTCGGAAACTCAATGTGGCAAGGTATGAAACCTGCTAAGGGTTGGCAAATGACAATAATGGGCACGAGGGTGACGATCAATGGATGCACTGGACTCCTCTCTGGCAAGTACTCTGATCTCTCTCTGCAATCCTGACAAGTGAAAATGATAGGTCGGGGTTCAATATTTATACTCCCCCCACCATTAATGGCTTCATTAAATGCAAGTACGACAAAAAATTTGGTTGGTGGATTTGAATTCGCAGACAGCAGAGAGAGTTTCGGGGTTTGAGGGCCGGAAAGACGCGAGGTGGCGGCCGTTTGGAAAATTCAGTTCAGAAATCATCGACGACGAAGGGGAACTCGGGGCCCGGAGGGTGGAGTTCTGTCAGTGATTTGCCGTCGGGAACGGCGGAGTCCGCACGGAGTTCCGGACACGGAAGTCCGGAGGGTTGGGCCCGGAGGGGGCGAAAGCAGCCAAGAAATTTTGCAAGTTTTACTGGATGGAAAACAGGGAGCCGTGTCTCAAGGCCCGGGAAGGTGGAATCCTTCCGCAGTTCGGAACGGCAATCACAAGGGAGAAACCCGGCCAGGGAAACCCGACAAGGCGAGCCCGGCAGGCTCCGAGGCCGCTAGCAAAGGCAAACTGCCAAGGAGACTCCGCAAGGCACCAATACTTGACAAAATTGAAGGGGAGAAGCACGGTCAACTCAAGATGAGACCTTGGATGTACGTTGACCACCCAGGACACTAAAATGGGGGCCCACAAAACAAGGTGGCGACAAATCGACCCAACAAGGCGAAAGAAAGAAAGAAAAAAAAAAAGGTCCCCGTTCCAAACAAGGCGTGTGTGCTGAGGGCACAACAATTTATATCTCTCCCTATCACTCTCCCACCCTCTTCTCTCTCTCTCTCTCTACATATATCTCCCTCTTCCCCATCTCTTTATCCCTTTCTCTCCCTCCCTCTCTCTATCTCTCCCCATCTCTCCCTCTTGCTCCCTCCCTATTCCCCTATCTATCTTTATATGTCAACCTCTCTCTCTCTCTCTCTCTCTCTCTCTCTCTGTCTTTCTCTACTTCTCTCTATTTTTCTCTTTATCTCTCTCCCTTCCCCCCTCTCTCTATATCTCCTTATATCTCGATCTTTATATCACTCTATCTCACCATATATCTCTCGCCATCCCTCCCTCTTCCTCCGTATCTCTATCTATTCATCTCTATTTATCGCTCTCTATCTCTCCCTCTCTATCTGCTTATCTCTCTCTATATCTCGATCTTTTTTCTCCCTCCTCTCTCGTTCTATATTCATCTCTACCTCTATCTATTTGTCTCACTCTTCCTCTCGCTCTATATTCATCTCTACCTCTATATTCCTTTGTCCCCCTCATTGAATCCTAACCCCAACCCTAAGCCTACTTAAAACATAACACTAACTCTAACACGAATTGAACCCTAACAATAGCCCTCACCTTAACCTAACCCTAATTGAACCCTAACCCAAATTTTGACCTTAACAATAATTATTACCACAGGTGTAACCTTAACTCTACCCTAGTTCTATAATAATCATAATTCTAAACCTAATCCTAACCCCAATTCTACCTCATTGCATCTACCTCTATCTCTCTCTCTCTTTCACTCCTCTCTATCTCTTTCTATCTGTATCTCTACATTTATTTATCTATCTCTATCCCTATACATATATATCATTTCCCTCTCTCCCTTACTCATTCTCTATCTTATTCACTCCATCTCTCTCCAGCTCTTCTACTCTATATCTTTATCTTTATTTCTCACTCATCTCTATATCTCTTCCTATCCATATCCTTCTCTACATATATCTCCCTATCTATCTCCCTATCTCTTTCTCTCTTTTCCTATCCTTCTCTATCTCTCTATATCACCCTCTATTTATATCTCTCCCTCTCCCTCTCCCTCTCCCCCACTCTTCTCCCCCTCTTCCCCATCTTCTCTCTCTCCCTCCTCTACCTATCTCTCTCCCTTTCTCTCCCTCCCTCCCTCAAAAGTTTATTTCACAAAATCAAATTGAATGCATCACAAGTAAACTAGTTCTCTAAATAAACATCAGAACTACGAAAAATCAGGATCACAAAATGGAGAGGCTTTCCTCATAGGGCAGTTTGTGATGTTGCAAAAATGGAGAGGCCTTCCTCGGAGGACATGTGATATTGCAAAATACGCAGTAGTACTGCAAGCAATAAAATATGTAAAAGTCTCTATGCTAAAAGTCTGAATGTCCATAACATTAAACAGCTAAAACATTTAAGATGGTCACTTTGTGTTGCCCTGTGACAAGGGATCTATTGCTAGAGATGGGTTTCTCTTGGGAATAGCCCATAGGTTCCATCCGTCCCATATTTAAAAGGCTTTTTCCCAAGTTTTAAAGTCTGCCAGAATAATCTACAAAAAATTTATGTAAATTAAAATAATAATAAATGCTACAAGAGAGCAATACTTACAATTTGCAATTTCGATCTTTATTTACCTGAAAAAGAAGCCTGCTCCATTTTTTAAATTAGTAAGTGAATAAAAATCTATCAATGATATTTTTATGTATTTCCTGAGAACATAATTAACCTACAATGACAATGGTATATTGTCTGTTTAAAATTGTAATATTTGTAATTCAATCTAAAGACTTAACACTGAACTATGTACTAAATATAACGTTGTGTTTAAAAGTCTATTATACACCAAATGTTGAAGATTTTAAACTTTATGTTTAGAGTCTTCACCAAGCGTAAGACACTCTATTTATATGGCTGGAGAATTGAACCATAATAGGAACTAATTGTAAATGGTGCTCAATCAGCTGTGTAGAAAAGTTGTAGTCGATAACCAAATACTGTTAAAGCCATGAATCAATTGTAACCAGCAAAGCAATTGTGGTATGCACAAGTCTCAAATGGCTGTATTTTGATTGTAAACAGGTACCTCCAAATATGTCAACTCAGATCAAAATTACATTGCCAGATGTGTGAAAAAACAAAACTGTGCTTTCATACCTCAAACTGGATTTAAAGTTATGTAATGTACAGTTCATGATACTAACATATTCTTAGAATAAATCAACGGCATGGTCTAAAGTGCAAAGAAAAAAATCAACTGGCGGCTCCAATCTATCAATAGCTAAAAATTTCAAAGTTTACAATACAGAACTTATCATGCATCACAATCAGTTTATTATTAAGTTATGAATAAAATTCCACAAGCCTTCAGATGGCAGAGATGTTTATGCAACAACATAAGCTTAGTCAAGATTGCTTCTGGTTTTGTCCCTCAATATCTCCAGGATAGGACAGTATCTGAACTTCACATGAATTGTCAGAGGTCAATGTCTTTAGCCCTTTGCCAATACTTTTCTATTACAACATAATCATGTTTGCTTAATTCTCTTTTTTGCATCTAAAATATACCTTCTGAGTCCAACCATCAAAACCCAAGTGCTACGAGAAGTTTTCTCTTTGATCATCAATAATAAAGCTGCACTCAAGACTGTCTTCAAAATTTGGGCAGATAATCCTTTGTAGAAACCTGAAGGACCCTCATTTCGCCAAATGATTCTCAAAGCATCTACTACCTGTTTAGGTTGTTTTTCTCGAATCATTCCATTCATTTTGAGTTTATTTTCCTCATCAGTTTCAGCACGTTGAATCATAACCTTGCATCTGCAAATAGGAGTTTGTAAGAGGAATTCTGAAATTTTATTATAAAAGAAAACTCTAATCACAAAGAATCAACTAACTCATAGTTGAAACTGCAAATGGCAGATACTCAACTAAGCAATTTAAAGAAGAAATTGAAAATTATAGAAAGTTTCCTAGCCAATAACTGACAATAGGACTAATTTCACTTTAAATAACCTTTGATGATCTAAGAAAAAAAAAACTTTTAAATAAGAATGTAGTTAAAGAATAAGACCTTATTGCTGGATATGTCACAACTGTTGCTACTGTCTTTGAAAGTGCACCTAATAAGAAGGCAGCAAAAGCTGAGATCACAACAGGAGAAGAGTCAGCTGTGACTGAATCATTTTGATTTCTTTTTTGTTTCACCAATAACCTTCGTTTCAACTGCTCAAAAACTGTGTACTGAAATAAAACATTAGACATGTCAGATAAGTGCAATAAACTACAAAACATGCAAGATAAGTGCAAGCAAGCATCCTCATGCATAATTCAGTAATAGCCTGTTAAAATGCAGATCTTGGAGATGTAAACCAAACTTCCAAACAATGACTCTTCCATAGGAATAGGCTCTGTGCATGATTGTCAAACTCCACTTCGTTTTACAAGATTTTTTTTCTATATTACTCTCACCTTAAACAAATTGCCAGCTACCATTGCTAAAAATTGGGTATGGCATTCAAATCTAATGGACTGGGAGGATGTTACAAATGTAAAAACAGAATAGTAAATTGAAATAAAGAATTCTGCTGTTGTTCATTATAATTATTAGAGTTGTGAACTTGGCAATGCCACATTTAAGTTTGATTGTTCCAACCTCTGGCCAGCACCCAATCACATAAAATGTTAAAACCAGTGTAATGCAGAAAGAAACGTAAAAAAGAAGGATTTGTTTGCAACAATATTTTTTTAAAGTTAATATTCTCACACAGACTATAATAGCACAAAACTCTCCAGAAAATAGACATAAGCCTTTGCAGTTGAAGAACTGCACAAACAACTGACTAGCTGCAAGTTTGTGTCTTATTCTCCGAGTCAGATTCTCCACTAATGACTAACCATATTTAAATTATTCTAATTATTTGCAATTGGACCATGTCACGTGCATCAGTAATTTGATAAAGGCATTACTTCCCGAACATTGCCACATCCAAGGGAAGATTTATTCCAAAAAATGCCTATTGATGAAAAGGGACAATGCAACAAGTCAACCTAACCTTCTTTGAAAGAGAGTTCAGATCAGACTTAGTCCACATTTCAGAAACTTCTGCACCTCATTTACCAACTATTCACCTTTCTCTAGCATAATTAGTGGTTGAAGAATTGTGGGCTACCAAGACCAATCTTTTGAGGTGGAACAAGGACAGGCATGGGTTACACAGAGATGTGCGTTTGAATTTTAAAAAATATATTTGATCACCTCTCAAATTGAAACCGAAAATAAAATTTTCAAAAGATTACACCATATGAAATATTTCACACACAAATGTGTCCTATGCAAGCCATTTATTTAACATGATACAAGATCATCAAAATGTTGCCAAAAAAACCATCTTCAGTATTTTCTTATCTTGGAAAAGTAACAGGCAAAAGTTAAGACACCAATGATTTAGCCAGAGTACAATAAGCAGAGTCTCCAGTTTTATACAAGAAAAGCAACAGAAAAAGGTAGCGTCATAGTTAATAGCAAAAGATAGTGGCAAAGGAATGAAGGAATAATATTCACTGCAATGAACCATGTCTCAGCCTTCAGTCTTTTCAGTCCATTGTTTTACATAAACCCTCTTAGGTAGAAGTAAAATAGTTTTTTTAACCCCTACATATTTTTTTGTAATTGGCATTACTATTATCAATTATGTTACTTTTATCTCTATACACTATGTTTGACATGAAATAACAAAATCAGTTATATTTCAGCTATTTTACCTAGGTTACATTATTTTTTAGTTTCCTGAGTTTTTCTCATTCTAAACCCAGTTAATTGAATTGCATTTACCTTTTGCCATGACATGTATGTACTATGGAATGGTACCGTGAGTTATTTCTCAATGACCTTTCTCTCCTCTATAAAACATTACAAACTTTTAATCCAATGCTAGCACATTATGCTGTATTAGAATTCTTCCAAATGATTGTTGCTTGAAGGATTGAGAAACTAAGTACAACGGATAGTATTTTCAATACCTGAATGGCAGGATTAGATGTGAGAAGCAGAGAAACACCAACACCATCAAATGCCTTTTCCCAAGAGCCCTCAGTAAGAGTCTGCCAAAGGCCCTTAGATTTTCCAAATTCACTAGTCTGCATCCGAGCTGATGCTGTGTCCAATGGCTTTTCAAAACAAAAGGAAACAATATCAGAATTTTTGACACAAAGCAAATGAGCAAGATATACATAAAATAATGAAATATTATTAGTTATTACTTATTTGCTTTGTTGCAAAAATAGAATTTCTTGAGGTAATATTTGCTTCACGTACTGGCAACAAAAGACCTGAACAGGCAATCTATTATCACTAGACAAACAAATAGCAATTAATACAGAAAAATTCAAAATAGCAAGTTGATTGGCACAACCAGCTAAAAATATAAATTATGAGCAAACAAGGTCTGTAGTTAGGCCCAATAAAAAAAAAAACTCGAGCAAATGGTGAAACTACTTCCAACTTTCAAGCATTGTAGCCATGTTCATAAAAACAGAAATAAACGGCACTTCAAAAAAACATGAATTCAACCAAAAAAGTCAGTTAAAAGGAGAAAAAACTCGCATGTAACTTTTTTTCAAGCAAATATCCCAAAGCATGTATAACTGATCTCACATAGAATTGTTGAATTGGGTTCAATTAAGATTACAAAGAGGAGCACATCAATGTTGATCAAAAAAGACAATAAAACACTTTTTTATAATTTCAAGAAGGCTTCTTTCTTCTAGGTTTTCAAGTGTGCAAAAGTGCAAACAAAGCACTCATGAATTACCTATAGTCCATGACCAAGAAGTCATAGAGACCCTATCACAACTATGGAATTGCCCCAAAAAAATTGCTACAATTGTGCATAAAGAGTTTTGGGTGGATAGCAAGCCCCTCAGAATCTTTCATGCATGGCACAGTGCTCCTATCACGAAATGGCTGTGCCTCTTCATCCTACTTTGGAGCAGTTCTTCATAATTCTAGTCTGAAGGAGGGCTCCTCCATCCTTATTAGAAGCTGGTAGAGTATTTTTCTATATTTCCACTATAATTTCTTGTAAGTGCCCACTTGTACCATAGAATTATGAGCCAACAAGATGATATCAAGTTAAGCTATGTCAAAAGAAAATTTGAATGATTAGCTACTTTACTTCAAACTTGCAAGAGTGGGAAAGTCCATACAAAACATTCATGTATTACCTACAATCAAGTGCTCAAAGATTTATTACATACAGGTATTTATCAATGCCTCTATTGACTAATATCACAGAAACATGGAAATGGGCAAGGAATTTAACCTGAGTAATCAGTGCTGTGCAAGCTCCAGCAGCTGCAGCTACAACCAGATTTGCTTTTGTCTCCATGTACTTGTTTTTGCTTCTATTCAAGTATATTCTTTTAAAGTAACTATAACTGTAAAAGTAAATAAATTGAGATATAACTGATTGCAAATTCTTTGTGCCAAGCCCCTGGTACAATGAACGAATTTGCCCTGTTGAAATTGCCTCCCACAATACATCAGATAGATTTCTGCACATTCAAACATGAAATACAGTAAGAACCATTTGCTGCTTTTATTCATATTTTTCACTGTTATTTTAATAGAAATTTCAATAATCTATTCAGCCATGATTTCTAGCCATTATTTCAATATAAATTTCCATGTATTATTCATTAATAATTTTTCACCATGACTTGTAGATTATCATACTACAGTTGAATCCCAGAAACCATTTCCAGTACCCCAGGCCAAGTTTCCAGAGTCAAAAAATATCTGGGAAATTGGAAAATTCATTAGGAACATCTTCAATTGTACCAAGAAACGTCTGGGAATTGTTACTCAGAGTAAGTTTCGGAAAGTTCTGATGAAGATACCTGCATCTATTACATAATCTTTTGGATTTATCCTAAGCTTAATGTAAAAACCGCTCATTCCCCTAGCAATTAACAATTTATTATATTATATACTCAACAGAACTATAAAAATCACAATCCACTGCATAATATATTAATATATAAAGGAAAAAGAAAAAAAGTAAAGGGATTGAAAAATAAACAGATGAGGGAAAAAGAAAGGCGAGATTAGGCACAGGCATTTTATTGTTTTTAATCCATTGAGCTTGTCATTCCTTCTTCCTCCTCTGCTTCCTGCAGTTTCCTAACATTTCCTTCCCATTAGATACAAATGCTGATCTAAAAACAGCTAATTATTGAAGAGCTTCTAGGTGGCAACATGTCAACATTGATGACAGAGATTGAAGCAGAAATATAAGCACTTTGTTTCCACTGTTAATAAAGATTGGCAATAGATTCATTTCCTGCTTATTTTGTATCTCATCATGAGCAGCCACCGCTTATCATGGATTTAATAAGGAATTGTCGACAAGTATATAGCTATAGTTTGGTTATGTCTAAGGTAACCTCATTGCTTTGACAGATAAAGGAAGATTAGAAAACAGGAATTAATAGTTGAATGATACTTATCACATGAACATAAACTAAGCCTTGTACTCTCAAGAATTCAAATATGAGTGTCCCTTTCTATTGTTTTTTCATAGTTACCAGGAAATTCCATTATAGGGACATGGAATACATACCCATCCCTGTACCCACAATTTCTGGTGACTACATTTACATATAATATAGCTGTCTCCTTATTCATTTATTTGCATACCCTTATTTGATTGGCTCCCCTTCCTACAGGTACTGGATCTCTTGGTAACTATGGTTTTTTTTCCAAAAATAAAAGGTAAAAACATGAGGGTACCTTTTAGGTCACCACCAAATGACAGACACCAATTTAGTGTATGGGATGTACCCTCATGGAAATTCACAAGAAGAAAAAAAATTATTTTCCATTTTTTATAGTATGGTCAATGGTCCAATGGAACAACCGTCAACCACTGATCCAATCAGAGTTTAAAGTGGAACCAAAACACACATATGTTTATAATGGAAACGATGAGATACTTTATTCATCCTCAGAAAATTGATTACATCAGATACTTTGGCAGATTTATATCACACCAACCCCTTCAGATTTGTTCCAATTTTAAGCATACCATTTCTTCTATCTATATTCTCAACTGTAACAACAAATGTTCATTGTACATCTAACTCAACTTATGTACTTTTCTGTCCACTTTCGTGCAAGCTACACTCACTCACTTCCATCCAGCCTTCCATCATTTGCCATCTTCACATTCTTTGTTCTAAAATACCAAAATGCTGGCCAAAAGGTTGGATCTCCAAAAGCAAGTTCAAAAGGCCCCTACCTTGCATTCAAACTCAATATTTATTTCTCTTCTTGTCTGTCAGAGAAGATAAAACAGTACATGTTCTAGATGTTACATACAGAAAAACCTTTCACAAAGGAAACGCATGACAATCATTATCTGAAAGTTCAAGATTGCATGCTCATAATTGATAATTCAGTTCAAAACACCATCAAAAAGATAAAATCCTGATGCATGTTGCTTCCTTATGCAGCATCTTAATTCTCTTAGGCATTGCCTTCATAATTCATATCTATCATTGTTTTAAACTGCTGTCCAATGGCTCAAAAATTGCTTTGAGGCCTTTGAAGCACTTAAAGTGCCTTCTCGGCTGTGAATCAAGAATCGATATATGATTTGCACTATTCAATCACCTCTTAAAAGTTTTCACTTCATCTTAACCATTGAAGTAGACAGCACCATTTGACAGTCACGTGCTTTTCCACTTCTTTCAAGTGATTAAAAGTTTAGTTCCATTTCTTTCAAGTGATTAAAAGCCTTTCTAGATTCTTAATCCACTTCATTATCTTTCCACCATTGATCAAAATTCTAAATACACTTAAGAGCCAATGAAAGGCTAGTATACTATAATCTGTCTAAAATCCCCAAAAGGCTTTGATGCTGTCCATCTATAGGAAATCAGGGGCTGTTCCACCTTCATGTGTTCCAGTGCCTTCTGAAGCTCTTGCCCTTCTAAATACACTTAAGAGCCCATGAGAGGCTAGTATGCTATAATCTGTCTAAAAGCCCCAAAAGGCTCTGTATGCTGTCCATCTATAGGAAATCAGGGGCTGTTCCACCTTCATGTGTTCCAGTGCCTTCTGAAGCTCTTGCCCGACTATATCATTTAAAAGCTTGAAAGCCTCTCTATCATTTATTCAGATCTCATTCAATGCCTCTTATGTCCCTTCCTGATTAAAAGGAGCCCAAACCTTATTGAATACTTAAATGCACCAAAAGCCGTTGATCAAAATTTGATACAATGGCTTCCCTACCTCTTCAAGATTAAAGCAATCCCCAAAATTTATATACTGTTACAATCCACAACAGGTTGTCTCTACCATTGATTCAAAGTCTAAGCCAATAGTTATGTCACCTTCTTGACCACATAACTGGTCCAAACCTTACTGGATCCTTTAAATGCTTGAAGAACTGTTGATCTTGATCAGATTGCATGGCTCTCAGACCTTTTCATTCTCAAACATAGCAAAAGATTTAATGCATTACCATGAATCCCAGAAGGCATCCTGCAAACATTGATCTGTTCTTTTTGAACAACTCTGCTTACGTGGTTGAGTTCAAAGGTTTAAAGATAAATCCCTTGGATGCACCCAATTAACCACAAGGAACTCCAAATTTCTCCTCAACAATGTGATAATTCTCTTATCTTGGGATATAAGAGTGTTTGACTGTGAGGTTGAAGCTCAGAATTTTAAATCTGTTGAAACAGAATACAGCCCACCTTCATGGCCATGTCCAGCCTGTGACTCCCAATCAATACCTTTCATCCCTTCACCTTCCCATTCCCATGTCTTCCCAACAAGTCTTTGTCTGATTTCTCCTCCATCGTCTTGCTCTGCTTTCCTAAACATCATTTGTATCTTTTTGCTGCTCAACATCAATCTTGGAAACTTTATCTCTGCAAGGTCTAATTTTCTTATTGTTTACAGTTACACTAATAACGAGATTGTGCAGTTTCAGACCCAATAATTTTGGACCTTCAATAGCAGCCATCCCTTCTCTTTCTTTCACCTTCTCAATGCATAATTCTGTTTTCTTCTCTCTAACTGATCCACCACCCACTCACGTCACCTTTGCCCTGTACTTTGTTAATGCATGAACTTCCACACTATGTATTCTCAATTTCGTCACTTCTTCACTATGTGTGCCACAATGCATTTCTGCAACATTCTTCTGATTAACCTATTCCAAAATGGCTTTGATCCTTCTTGGTTCTTGCGATAATCTTTCACACAAGTTCTTCAAGAGGAACAATTTTTTGGTCTTCTTCCCTCTTAGCCAAATTCATATATAGCAACTCTTACACCTGTTCATCTGTAAAGCCTGATGCACCTAATCTCAGAATGGAATTCACTTATCCTGGAGCATCTTTCTATACTCCATTTTCCCGTAATTCAGCTCTGCCTTTATAGCTTTCTCTAAGAATTCTTTCGCTGAACCCTGAAAATAGAATGAAACTGCCACTTTCTCTTACTTCTTTGATGGGAAACAATTCAAAGCTTTTCCATTTTTGGAGAATTTATGATTTTGCATCTTATCATGCACTACACTTCTATAATGCTACCAAGGTCTTCCCAGCAATACATTGTATACATCCATAGCTATCACATCACATTTCAAACCCAACTTTTGCACCATCTATGTATACTAAATTATTAGTACTTCCTCTATCAATAATCATCTTGCTGAACTTAATCCTTGCTCTTTCTAAAAATATTTTTTCCTCTGTAATGAACCTTCATCCTTTTCAGGACTCAACAACACTTTGTGCAGCATCAAAGTTAACCATCCTCAGCTTCAAGTGAAACATAATTCTTTTGTCAAAACATCTTTCGCTTGAATTACATGAGCTTTATCTTCAGCTCTTACCACTTCTTTCTCAGCTTCTAGAAACTCAAAATGGTGGGTGGCCATGCTCACCCAACCTAAAACAAATTTCATCAAAAAAGTTTCCCACCAATTCCTCCTCTACATCATCTTCCTTCGTGAGAATGAGAATAATCACCACTCAGACTCTGCTGTGAGGAGCCTGACTATGCTTCTCCATATTCTTGTCCCCAAGCCTCTACATCTCCTCCAACAACTTTCTTGTTACCCCTATAATCTCTTCTTTGTACACTTTGCTTCATTTCTTCACTACTTTTCTTCTCCTCTCAAAGCACACTAATATAACTATTAAATAGAATGCAAGTTAGCTATGCCAAATTCACCTTGAATTGGAATTCTAAGGCCATTTACATACCTTGTAATTTTCCTTCATCACCTTCTTCATAACTTGCTCTAATAGTTTAACTTATAAGATTCCTTAATATAATCCTTTGCATCCTTAACTTTGAAATCATCATACTCCAAGTCTTCTATCTTTGCTTTTCCTCTTCTAGCTCTATTTGCCTGCACATATCCCCACCATAGAGATGCATGTCCTTTCAACTTGGTGCATGCAAACTTCATTCACTTAAGGTTATATATTTTCTACTAATCAAAAATACTTTTGTGGCTCTGCATTGCTGCAATCCAATCTACCAAATCTTCAGGGTGCAAACTGTTGGAGATTGTAATATTGACTTGTGTCTCTTTTATATGGGTAAACCTTTGGGCTACCTTTTCTCTTATTTTAGTAACTTGAACTTAGTGTAGGCCATATGTTAGTAAGGCCATTCTCATGAAGTGGCCTACATGTATAAGGTTAACATTATATTATACTTGGACATGTGCCTTGACTAAGTCAGCCTATCCTCTTTTCTCGTGTAGGAATGGCATATAAACAGAGGACATTTCTCCACCATTTCATCTATTTGAGTGTGATTCAATCATTTCTTTATTCAAAGTTTTGGTGCCTATGGGTGTCAAGTGTTTCTCTCCAATTCTCCATTGTCTCTTGTTCTCTTCATTTTGGAGTTTTTCATTTTTATAATTTGAGTTGAGCAATCTCAATTCGTTCATGTTATATATGGCTATTGAATTCTTCGAAAACTTAAATAAAACTTAGGGTTTTAATCTTTGGTTTAGCTCCAAATTTAGAAATGGCTTTGATAATCTTTTCTCCTTCAAGTTATAGTAGCTGGACCGTATGTTCCTCATCATCATCACTTTCTTCATTCTTATCTAAAAAAACTCCTCTTATTCGTAATGAGTCTATAGCATCTACTCCAGCTTGCATGACCCCCAACATATCTGCAAGATCAACAACTCTCAGTGCTTGACCTCCTCTATTTCTTCCAAGAGGTATTTCTCTATAAACCGTATCTAACACTCTTCTTTCATGCAGTTGAACCCACAACTTTATCTCTCTTCTCAACCCAACGATGCATGATAGAAATGATGGTGTAGTTGAGGGTCAAATGAACAACCATGACCCACTCATCCAACCAAAGTACAAAGTGGAAGATAAACAAACATTTTTCTGATGGAAACAATGGTATTCTTCAATTTTAATCAATAAACCCATTACAACAATTACTTTGGCAGATTGACATCAACATAGACCACTCATCTTCTATCTCTACTCTCAACTATAACATCAAACACTCAGTTTGCATGTAACTCAACTTATGGACTTTTGTCGGGATTTCCTTGGAAGCTAGACTTACTCATTTCATTGCAAGCTTCCATCACTTGCCAAATTCACAAGTACATCAAAAATTTTGAATCTCCGAAAACTAGTCCAGTAATCCCTATCATAGATTTGAAGTGAATGATTATCTCTTTCTCTTTCTTATCTGTTTACAAAGGGAAGAATAATCCAAAAGAGAAGATGAAACAATTTGCTTTCCAGTTGTTAAATGCAAAACACATTCCATGAAGGAAAAAGTGAGACAATCATTATCTGAAGAATCAAGACTGCACGTCCATAATTCAGTTCAGAAGCACCTTCAAAATGATGAAAGCCTAAAACATGTCCTGTTTCCACTTCCTTCAATGCCAATTTCACTCTCTTCTACATTGCCTTAACTCTGTTCTACATCACTTTCATATTTGCAATTGATTTAAAGTTAAACCAATATCTAATAGCTCGGAAGTTATTTTGAAGCCTGAAGCCTTTAACACTTCAATTTGTGTTTAAACAATTGAACTCCAATGTACGTTCTTGGCCATCAATCAAAACTTGATCTACAGCTTACAGTTTTTAATTGCCCCGTTAAAGGCTTCTCGATTTATCTTAACCATTGAATTGGACCTGTCATCAATCAGTCACATGCTTTTCCATTTCTTTCAAGTAATTAAACACCTTTTGCAGACTTTTCATCCACGCCATGCTCTTTCGGTCATTGGTTCAAATTGGATCACTAGTCTAAGTGCATTTTCAAGACCATGAGAGGTCCATATAGTTATACTATAGACTGGTTAAAAACCTCTTAAAGTGTTGTACATTATCCATCGACAAGATTTTCACTCTACTTCCATGAGTCACCTTTTTGGTGCCTTTTGAATCCTAAGCCCCATCGAATCTTTTAAAGGCTCAAAAGACTTTCTCTTTCACTAGATCATGTCTAATCTGATGGCTCTTGTGTCCCTTCACATTTAGAAGATCCACAACCTTGTTGAGTCGTTAAATGCACCAAAAGCTGTTGATCAAAATTTGGTCCAATGGTTTTCATACCTCTTCCAGATCAGAGTGAAACCAAAAAAAGCTCCAATGCTACAACACCAAAAAGGTTCCTTGATCATTAATTTAAATTTTAGAAGTCAACTCAACAGTTCTATCACTTTCTTGATAATGTAATTGACCCAAGCCTCATTCAAACCTTTGAATGCTCAGAAGATTGTTGATCTTGATAAGATCAAGCAGATCTCAAGCCTCTTCATATGCTCAAACAAAACCAAAGCTTAAATGTGTTCTAGAATGCCCAAAAAAGCCCCCTGAAGAGCTTGACCTGCTTTATCAAACGGCTCTGTTTAAGCAGAGTTCAACAGTTTTAAGTTGCCATCTTCTATGAGAAATTTTGTGAGCTTGCAGTTATATAAGCATTAAACACAATCTCTTCGATGTGCCCACTTGACCACAAGGGCACAAGTGATCAAGGGCTCCCAAATTTATCCTCAACAAGCAGGATTTTCCTTATATAGTATTTATATTGAGCATGCATACTTCATATCGAATGCAGCATACTTACCCCTCTCCAGATTCAGACATATGCCTCCTCTTTAGAATACACAAGCCTTCACCATTAGGCCCACCCAAGCTGTACTATTAGATCATTGCACATACTCCTGGCACTAAATTTCCCTACAACGTGTAAATATGAAGCTTAGAAACTCAATTTCATTGAGAGCATTTTGAAATTAGTGTTACCATTAACCACAATAGTGATAAATCCAATTATTCTCATTTATTTTTTTAATATCTGCTTTTTTGCCAGATCAATTGTTCAATTAAATTGTCTTGCAATGGGACCCCCCCTACAATGACTTACAATGCTCATCACAGTGTAGTATTCATCTTTAGCTAAGAAGCCAGCCATCTCATCATACTTCCCAGAGATCGAGGATTTGTTGAAAGCCAACTCCTCCACCTTCAGGCATCCATGATTATTCTTTAATCACCAATTTTTCTCCATTTATTCTAATTTCATCCAGATTACTCCTTTTGAGATATTTGCCAATTAATTTCCATTTACAGTTTTAACACAATTGTCTAATCAATATTCTGAATGGCCTAGCTCCTGAAATGGAAGTAGCACTCTCAACATAATGATGTTACTAGATTAACATGCATAATAATGACATGAATACTTTTCTAATGGAGTCGATACTGCATAATGGGCGTGCTCACCCCTGAAAACATCAACCATATTAATTGCACCTCTGTGTAACATCTTGCTCAGCCATCCCTCTCCCACCCTTGTGGTTTGGTGTAAGTGTTAATTAAAAAACAAATTTATGAATAATGCTGTTATCATGGGATTGATTGTTCCTATAGATAAAGATTATTTTCTCTCTTCCTCTCTGCGCAATCAGTAGACAAGCTGCAATGTCAATTTCATCAGACTCGAACAAAGAAAACACTCCAGACCATGTATTGTTCCCCTCGATCATCCCCAGAACCTCAGACATGCTTGCATTTAACTGAATCAAACCTAACCCTCAAAAAGGCATCACTAATGCTCCTCACCCACAAATTTACAACTCGATGCAACCTTCTTATATCACAGAGCCCACCAGCCGAAGGCGGATTTCGAGAGCCATTATGTCAGAAACAAATCTTGACGCCATGTAGAAGAAAAACTCCCCAATCCTAGCCAGAGTCCTTCATCCTGGTAAAACTGCAAATCCTAATTAATGCAGCAATAAAAGAATGTTAACTAAAACCCACCTTTGAAATCCCAAAAGAGATTTACTGAGGGCAATGGGTAAGGTATGATTTCAAAAATAGATCTCGATGCTACTTTAAATACAAATTCCGAAATTCTAACCTTAACATGACCAATGCCCATTACTTCGTAAGCACTTTAAAATTCAAATTCAAATTTAGAAAAAGAAAAATGATATCAGCTAAAACCTCTTTAGAAACCACAAAGGAGATAAATTTAGGGCAATGCATGCGGATTGAATTGAGCTACTAACAAAAGAGATAAACTAAGTGCACTGAATACAGATCCAATTGACATACTAAAATTTATCTAACCCAAAAATTACGACTAGATTTCTCATCAATAGAGCAAAGCACAAACAAATTATAAGCCAAAAATCATGACTATATTTATCATTCAAAAAACCAAAAACCATTAAACAGAAAATCCAAAACAGACCATCTGACCTGTATTTTTGGCGACCCCCAGCATGAACTTCTGCCTGATACTTGGTCTTGCATGTATCTAATGGATACAATATGGTGGTACTGAGGAGCCCTCCTGCAGCGCCTGATGCGGCCTCTACCAGAGATTCAAACTCCCCACCCATTGCATAAAAAGTCTTCCTCTGATCCACCAAACTCAAAACAACAAAAAATCTACTACCTGTCCGGGAAAAAGCGTCTATCGATTGGGCCTGCAAAATCAAATATACAGACCCAATTACACGGGAGAAAAGAACTGGATATGGATATATTGGTTTCAAAATCGATCCCTCCGCCAAGTTGGATGCAGATTCCGTTAGCAGAAGAATAAAAAAATTTATCAGCTCGACACTATAAACAGCATTGAATTGGGATCAAAATAATTGTTTCTATATTAAGGCGTCGGACTTTCGTAGAAAACTCTGACACGTATGATGAGATCACCTCTCACCTATCAGTTACAAAGTTCAGTCATATACACGAGCTAGCCGCCCTCCTAATAGTATTGACGAGAATCTCATTAATTTGGTGTGCTAATGAAGATTAATGGTAATCTAATTCAACAATAGCCTAATAATTTCACAATTATTAGAGGCTGTGAAACGAAAAAAATAGGCTACGATGGGTAAGGCTTTGGTCCAAATGGTGGGAAACGATTCATACTGGTTGTATGGCAACATTTTTGGTACGAAAGTAATGTTTAGAGGAAGAAGTCGTTTTTTCTTAGCAAATTATAGAACATCTAAGTTTTGGAATGAGAGCTCGGCCTTCTTTGTGTGAATCTTAGCAAATTATAGAACATCTAAGTTTTGGAATGAGAGCTCGGCCTTCTTTGTGTGAACTTAGTGATATGGTCTCGGGCTATTATTCGACCTTTTTCCTTATTCTAGGGAGACATTTTAGAATTCTTTGTACTACTTATTTCATTAAAGTTATTACTAACATACATATATTAAATATTAATATAGGGGAGAGGACCTAATAGTTGAGCATGTTCCAATAGTTGTGATAGGAGTTGTTAATATAATGCTCAATAGTTGTGATAGTAGTTGTTTATATAATGCCAATACTTGTGACTTGACTACCCATAATTAAACAAAATGTATTATTTTGATCTAAAAAGTAACCAATCATGTGATGCCACATCAGCGTTCAACTATCCATGATGTGAATGCACAAGTATTGGTAGCACTTTTTTTTTGGGCCTTTTTAGACACCTTGACAAAAAGCATGCTGATGTGGCATCATATTTGATGATGTGGCCCTGAAACGAAAGTTATAAGTAGGGGACTTGCCAAGTAAGCTGCTGTAAAAAATTGGGATTGATTTGAAATTTCCACGTAGGATAATTAGAAGCACGAAGTTAGGGTGCACTACTACTGGGTCCTCTCCCCTATGTATAATATTGATTTATCTTTGTGATCAAATCTTTGATTTTTTTGATCAAAAATATTATTTATTTGTTTGTTTGTTTTTTAGTTTATGTAAATATTTGAATTATTTTTATTATTTATTTATTTATTTGTTCTTTTTTTTTCATCAAATCTCTTTGATTTGATTTTTTTGTTTTATCAAATCTTTTTTATTTGATTTTTTTTCATTAAATCTATTTTATTTGATTTTTTTTCATCAAAATTATATTATGTAAAAATAGAAGTAAAAGAAAATTACACAATAGGATACAAGCACAAAATCTCAAAAATATTAAACAAAAAATTGAGTTCACTTTAAATTTTTCACACTTAGCTTGCTTTGCTCTAAAACACAATAAAAAATAAAAATACTAATCATCTAAAAGAAAGATATGACATTCAATTTATAATTTTGAATCATTATGTTCACTAGGCATGCATTTAAATTGTTCAATTATTATATGGTTTACTACTCGTCGAGAAGAAATATGTAACTTTCAATTTGTTTTATTTTTAGACTTATTATGTTCACTTAGAAGATAAAAATTTTAAACTAACTATGATGAATTTGAGAACTCTCAAAATTTTGATATAACTCTTGTAATATTGAATTCATCTCAAATTATTTTTATGATTAAATTGATTAAAATTATAGATGTCATAACCTTATTTACCAATACCATCTCACTATACTATTTTTTGTGTTAAAAGATTTAATGATCACTTAAATATAAGTTTGCCCATAGAACCTATGAATACAATTACAAGTTAGACATTTAAAGATTGTGGCTTGTGCAAGAAGACACATGATATTCTTGACATTGAATATTGTTGCAGATAAATGTCTTAGTAACAATTATTCTTCGTTGCTACTCATGTAGTGACGAATAGAAATAAAGACCAATGAAGATTCTTACAATCCATGCAAAATCTACTCTTGTAAGACTAAGTTCATTTTTCTTACAATTTTGGTCCATATGAATTATACAATACTTGTAAATCTTCAGCTCAATCTACGCAAGGTAGTGTGGTTTTTCCAATCCCCTCAAAATCATACACAATTATAATAAGCAGTAAATATGCTTAAATTCTTCCAACAATAATGTTTGTTGTGCATTCATATCAAGAAGCTAAATTGCAATTTTTAGTCTAGTTTGGATTCCAACTGTATGCTTTTTTCTACAAAAAAAACTCAGTTTTTGCTTAATAAAACAGAGAGAGATAGAAAAATAAAAATAGAAATCAATCTTCATTACTCAAAGTTATACAATTAAATTCAGTTTGAATTCTCTTCAGTTTTCCCCTCATTAATGAAGAGTTAATTGAATGCAAGTCGAGGTATTGAACTCGAGGTAATGCCTGATATCCTCAAAACAATTAATGGAATAGCCAGAGATTTAGATTTGCTCAAGCAAACTATCCAAGACAATTAAAGTGCTCTCTCTTGAATATCAACATAAATCCAAATTTTCAATTAATTACCACAAAAATTAAAATAATAATTAATCAAAAGCGTCCTAATTTCATCCCAAACTTTGTATGATCAATTAAAATACCATGATCAAAGAAGTTTCATTCCAAACTCTATATGATCAATGAAAATATCATGATCATAAAAGGGATTTTTGGATAAAATAATAATTAATCAGAAGCATCCTAATTTCATTCCAAACTCTCTATGATCAATGAAAAGATAATGATCAAAGAAAGGGTTTTTGGATTGTAAAGTCACATAACATTCTTGATTATTTACAGGGCTTCAATCTTCTTCCTGACTCCTCTAAATTCTGGTCAAAAGATCAAGCTTCTTGGAGCTCATGTGGTACTGTGAGCCTTTATCAGACACCAGTGTGTGTCTTCTCTTGTACTCCTCATTGTCTAAGGATGGCTCTGCAACTTCTTCAGAAACCCTAACCTTCTTTAGCGGATTCCATTTATTAACTACACAATGCAAACATTTGATTAAATTTTGTTGGAAACAAAAATACTTTAACGTCTCCATGCAAAGTAATTAAAATCATTCGCTTTACTTCATGTCACTGTTACTAAAAATAACAACTTTAAAAACAAAGCAAAACAGTGCCAGTTGCATGTCAAATTCAAGCTAAAGAGTTTTTCCTTACAAATATTTTTTATTTTGTGGATGCCACTATAGACGCCTCTCAGCGTAAATATAGTTTTTTATCTTATATAATTTTAGTTGTGAATGGTAGAGAGATGGTCTTAAAAAGAGTAAGTTTAAAGTATATAATGAGGTAATGAATTTGGAGATTCTTTTGATATTTGTTTATCTATAAATGTTGTAGACTATATCAATGGTATGAAAATTATTATTCAATTATTTACTTTATAGATTGTATTCTTTTAGAGAAATCTTTTACTGATTTGAGTTGAGCATGCTTGGGAACCCCATAACCTCAAATTTGCAAGGTTTCGTAACCTTACAAAAGAGATATTTTCTATTATTCTTAAGGAATGTGATAGATTAATCTGCTTTTGAACCACTCTAGTTGTAGATTTATGTGCAACAACACCCTTTTGATGTTCTCTCATTAGACTCAAGGTGTTAAGGTCTTAGAGCATGCCTCACATAAGGTCCATATGTAATTTTTTATTTCTAGTCTGTCCATTTGTCTCTAGGATTTCTTGGAGCAAATTATATAGTCACTAGCCCGCATTGTATTTACCATGAACCTAGCAAAAAAATCTCATCCCCACTCTAGTACAAACTTTGACACATGTGATGATGTCACCTCTCACTATTTATTACAAAGTTTGGTCATAGAGTAGTTAGTGGCTCTCTTCATTATATTCACAAGAATCTCATTGATTTGTTGTCATGATAAATTTTGATGCTACACTAATTTAAGCATAGTCTAATTAATTTCATGAATGAATATATTGTCAAGGAAAATTGTCGCCAATGTGTAAGGCTTTGTCCCAAATGATGGGAATCAATTTATACTTGATGGGGGGTAAACCCACAAAACTAGTTTACAATTCCAGCGAGGAAGGAAAATTGCAAAAAAACTCCTATGAAAGAAAACAAATCTTTTTAGGGGTTCACACGAACTGGGGTGTTCGAATGGACCCTGGTTCAAGCGAACCATATTAAATTATGGGACCCATTTTTTTGCATTTTTTTATGAAAAAGACAATGGAAAAATGAATACAAGAGGGGGTTTGCTCAAACCTAGGTTCATTTGAACCCCCCTTTTTCCCCCTTCTCCCCCTCTGGCACCAAATTTCTACAAAAAAATTCCCTTCAAAGCTCAAGTTGAGGATGAAAATAAAGGAGACTTCATAGACCCAACTAGATGATGGTAATCCTCAGAACGAGCCATCCATCGAATATAATTTTAATATGTTTTGGTTTTATTATGTATTTGTTTTTTAGTTTGATTAAACATAGGTTTTTCACTGAAAATCAAGCTCTTTGTTCTGCACATGTGGAAAAATAGCATATTATCAAAATAAAATTCTGAAAAATATGTTCAGGCTAGGTATTGATGTCCTTGATCCAGTAAAAAAAAAGAATTTTGATACATACAAAAAAAGTTATGTTGTATACAGTCTGCCTATGTCTTAATTGTAATTGGTTTGACTTCAAAACTTGATTAAGGAAAAAATATTCAATAAAACACTATGAAGCCAAATGAATTGGTTAGATATTGTACTTACAAATCTAAATTGAAAAAAAAAAAAAAAGAATTCTATCCTTCATAGAAAAAAAGTTATGTTGTATACAGTGAGCATCACTCCTTAAAAATGGTGTTTACTGATAAAAACTAGTTTTCAAAGGAGATGGAAAAAGAAGTGCAATATGATTCCAAAAATTGAAAAAAAAAATTTAGAATCTATAGAAAAAATTTCACAAATCACTAGTTTGCATCATCTTCAAATTCCTCATGGTTTAGCTGCTATAGGTGCCTGAAAGTGAAGATTTAGTTAGAAAAAATCAATTCAATGTCCAATTTGGCCAAATATTGTAAACCAGTATTGTGGGATCAACCTGAAGGGCAATATTTTTTGTATGAAAGTATGATACTTAGGGGAGTCTATTTAAAAATATATATATTAGAAAATGCAATTATCTTTTTAAGGAGAGGTATGGTCTAGCTTTTGTGAACTTAATTGTTTTATTTTGGTATAGTTTTAAGGCTTACTTTTTGGTTCATCCCATCATTCCAATGCCAACTTAGTTGTATACTCTCAAGTTTCCTACATCAATTACTGTGTTATTCCCACCCCTAATGCAAAATAAGGTTATTGATGTGGCTCTTTCTCAACCTTTCTACAACTTTGTTTATGAACAATGTGTTGGATAATCAAGGTTAAACTTGCAACAAATATGAACTTAAGAATGTGTTTGCAAATCTGAAATGATGTATTCAAGATTACCAATAATGTGTTATGTGATTAGCAATTCCAATAATGAAAGAAAAATGAAAATACCACAAGTCGAGAATCACAAGTGACACAAGATATATGTGGAGAAACCCTTGTAGGAAAAAGCTCCACACCTAAAGAGATGCAATGCTTGTATTAATCTTCAAATGAAGTACATCAATGCAACACTCCACTCTAAATTTTTGCAGCACTTTGTTTCTTTGACAACTTGCAAACAAACTTATGAAACCACCATCTCAATGCTCAAATATATAGAAGTTTGTGGGAGAGAATACCACTTGTGGTATCTCGAAACAATAAGTAAAATCACTTGGAAAAACCCACACCCCTCTCAGTGGACAACCCATAATCATCGTGAAAATTATTAAATTCTCACATGGCCTTCACATGGGCACCCAACCCACAACCAATCAAAATTGGTTATACCCGAGTGCTCAATTACTCTCTGACAGCTTCGATGACTCATACCCAAAACATGCAAACTTGGGCACCCAACCTAGGATAACATGCACAACATGAAAATAAACATGCAAGATCATGCACTTCTGGGTGGTCAATACTTAGAAAGTGGACACCCAAAAGGAATATTCTCTTGGGATGCTCTATAATTGTCACCGTAGTGGGCTCATCTCTATGAATGCAATTACAATATGACATAGGAAAATAAATAATAAATATTTTACCTCTCATGTCCTCTAGGACACTTTCCAAAGAATATGGAGACACATAAATGTTGAAAAATGAGGTGTTTTCTTAGCTTAATACTCTGTAAAACTTTAATATTGTTGATCTAAATAAGATTTTTCCCTTTGTTACATATTCTTTGTGGGTGATTATCTTGATTAATCCATTTTATTGTTTGTAGAATGTAGAAAGAAGTTGATAGAAGTAGACAGGATATTAGAAGGATTACACAAGATGTACCGTGGAGAAACCCTTTTGGGAAAAAACTCCAACAAGAATTATTCTATTATTCAGTCTTTTAATTACAATAGCTCCAATTCTTGCTTGAGAATGCTTCTTCTGCCTTCACCAGAACTTCTTCACAACTTGCAATAAAAACTATGATAGCTCTATTCAACTTGCTTGAGATAAATAGGCTTTGATTTACTTTGTAAACTCCGACATGAGATACAATTACAATGCTCAATCCCTATCTCTAAAAGGTATGCCATATCTCATGCAAATAGGGTTATCCCATGAAGAACAATGCTAAAACATGTGCTTCATCCATTTGGGTGTCCCAAACTAAAGTCACTACTCAACCTTCATTTTGTTGATAATTCCAAAGCTTCTCCTCAAATTTGGCACCCAAAATTAATCCTACTTAACTGAGCCTTTAGAATATCTCAACATGCAAAAGAGGCAATTCCAAGAAAGCATCTTGGGAGCCCAAGTTGGCTCCAAGTGATTTTTTGTTAACTGAAACATTTCCTCAACACCATTCATGCAAGAATGGCCTTCTCTTGTTAACTGGAGGTAGTCCCTGTTATCTGTCATGCAACTCAAGTTATTAGCCATGCATTCCAAGTTAACTGAAGTCAACTAGCATTCAACTAAAACTAGCTGAAGATAACTGAACTAAACTAAACTAAACTGAACTAAATTGATTCTGAACTTAACTTAACTTAACTGATATGAACTTAACTAAACTGAACTTCATGCATGCAAACATCAAACCCTAACTCCTAGGATCTTTACATGCATTCAAAATTGTTATCTCTTACTCTGAATAGTTAACTGAACTCAAGGTGAGTGTCACCTTACTATGTGTGCACCCACATGTTCCTATTATTTAGGAATAACTACAAATGTCAATTTCATTATTTATTTAATCAAATATTAATCTCATCCTAATCTTAGTGTTGTTGAACACATTCTAAGAACTTAGGAGATACATGAAATAATTAATGTTTAGGATTTGCAATTAAATGGCATCCTATTTCCAACATTCTCCCACTTGACATTATACATTGCAATTATTCTAAACAAGGAATAATAAAACAAGTACAAGACTCAAGGCCAATGGCCTACTTGCACCAACTAATCAAACCATGCTAACTTCAAATGCAACCTGCATAATCATGAAGCTTCCAAGCAAATGATTAAAACCAAGAGAACTTATCTGTATGGTTTCATAAGCTAATCGATAACATTAATTAAAGTGTTAACTTTCTCAATTAATACCTTCCCATTATCAACCAAACCAATACCTTTCCCAAGTCTTTGTATCCAAACCGCCTCTTTGGAGGCATGCTAAACCACCGAGTGTGTTGAATTCACATTCAACCAAGGTGTAGGCTCCTCGGTCTTTTATGTTGAAAAACTTTTCCTACAAGTAACCATTCCAACAAATGTCTCTTACCATTAGAGAACTCCAGCCTCACCTATTTCTCCAAGTATCCATGAGGACCTATAACCAACCAATCCATTCCAAACTCCAAATGCAACACAACACTTTCATGAAGTAATCAAGTAAATGATTTAATGTACCCAATACTTAAGGGAACTACACAAGATCAATGTTAAAGCTCCAACCTTGAACATAAACATGACATCCATGATCTAACCATCTCCTCTTAGGAGATCACATGCACCATAACATACTTATACATCCTGGTCTCGAGAGAACATGTAATATTCCAAACTCTAATCTAGAATCAAGAGTAAACCATGACATAATAGCAACCACTCTAAACTAATAAAAAACCATATTTTCAATCTCATGAAGATAACCTTACCAATGATGCATCCATGTCACTGCCAACAACTCCCACTGAACCGTGGTACTGAGTCACACATGGCATCGTGACTACCATCCTCTCCATGAAGATCACTATATCCTACCAAAGCTCCCACTGAACTGTGATACCGAGCTATACATGGCAACAAGATAAACACCAAACCATTACTGTCAAAAGCATATGGAATTTCAAAAAATTTCTCATGATCAAAATTATCATAACATGTACTATGCCACAACTCTAAACCGCTAATCAAGAGTATACCATGAGACCATGAGATAATAACAAAACCATCCTACAACCAAGAATCCACCTCATTTCCAAATGCTCCCACTAAACCGTGATACTGAGCAATCCCATGGCATCATGATACACATAATCAAAACCACATTTATGTAATAAGCTCACACCAAACCTGTGAATCCAAGCTCTCAATGACACATGATAACAATCCTCTAAAGCAAGAATATATACCTCTTTGTAACAAACTTATTTTCCAAAATCAGCAAATAACAAAAATAATAAAAGCTCCCACTAAGCCAAAAAACCTCCAATCTTTTAAGAGAAAGGCATCCCAATACTCTACCCAACCTCAGCTCTGATACCAAATGTTGAAAAATGAAGTGTTTTCTTAGCTTAATACTTTGTAAAAATTTAATATTGCTGATCTAAATAAGTTTTTTTCCTTTGTTACATATTCTTTGTGGGTGATTATCTTGATTAATCCATTTTACTGTTTGTAGAATGTAGACAAAAGTTGATAGAAGAAGTAGACAGGATATTAGAAAGATTACACAAGATGTACCATGGAGAAACCCTTTCGGGAAAAAACACCACCAAGAATTATTCTATTATTCAATCCTAATTGTCTCGCAATCAAAACCAAAACCTTTACCAAGTCTTTGTAACCAAACCGCCTCCTTAGAGGTATGTATAGTAGCCATATACTCTACTTTGTGGTGGACAATGCAAGTATAGGTTGTATTTTACTCATCCAACTCACTACACCTCAAAAAAAGTAAAAACATAACCACTAGTGGACCTTCGACTGTCCAAGTCACCTACCCAATCTACATCAACAAAACCCTATATGTCTAATGAATTAACCACATCATTAGTACCATGATAGACCAAATAGTAGTCAAAGCACCACACAAATATCTAAACACCCTTATAACAAAAGTCCAATGCTCTCTAATAGGGTTAGACATAAACCTGCTCAAAACTCCCATTCCTTGGGCTATATCTGGTCTAGTGCAATCCATTGCATACATCAAAGTACCAACAACACTAGTATAAGGAACCTTAGACATCTCTTCAAAATCATCATCAGAATTAGGACACATGTCTAAACTCAACTTAATACCAATAAAAAATGGAATATTTATTGGTTTACAATCATGCTTATTAAACTTTTACAAAATGGTATCAACATACTTTAACTTAACCAAAGCTTTTTGTGAACCCGATCCCTAATGATCTTCATCCCAAGAATATATTTAGTAGCCCCAAAATCCTTCATATCAAACATTCCAAAAATTTGAGTCTTGATTTCCCTAATCATCACCTTGTTGTTACCCATAAACATGTCATCAACATACAAGATAATGATTGGTATCTAATCATCAATAATCTTAACACAAACACAATGACCCTCTTCGCTTCTAATAAAACAAAACTTCAATGTAAAGGCATCAAACTTTTGGTACCACATCCTAGGTGACTATTTCAAACCATATAAGCAATAACTTTAGTTGGAGGGAATGATGGGCTCTCTAATTAGCTAGTTTCCTTTTACTATTTTATACTTTTCATCATCTCTTTCTCCTAAGTTTTGTGAGTCAACAAATATCACTCTTACTCGCTAAATAAGACAACCAAGAGAAGGAGTCTAATTGCAGCAGGACTGATTTATGATAGAACTGTTATGTGAAAATGTTTCTGTTATGAGTGGTTAAACTATTAGACATAGAGTTTGTATTTGGTTTTTCTACTCCTATTTTAGATAGTTATTGTTTTATATTTCAAGCTCAGTCCTCTTCCTATCTTTGAGGGAGAGTTGACAGTTATTTCATAAGTTTGTTTTCAGTCCAGGATTAATGGAACTCCTAATAGACCCTATATAGAAGGATCTTCTATCGAGGAGGAGATCTAGTTAGCTATTTATTTGGTTTCTATCATTACTAAGTATTTGCAGTAGTGCTATGAATATAATGTGTGTTATTTGAACAAAGATCTTTAACATATTCTTTTAGATTTTGTGTAATAGTTCAATGTTAGGATGCAATAAAGAGAATTGATTTAATATCATGATTTGTTGAGTAAGAGTGTTTGATAAATTCTATGGAAGCAACAACTCAAGCAAGGGGCACTTGAGGTACTACTAAACCACTTTAGTTTCATTTGTTAAAGTAGATAATACATTGTGAATTCAGTTGGTAGTTTTTAGTTATACGATTCTAAATGCATGTGTTGTAATTCATGAATTGAATTTTGTAGCTTAATGTTTTGTTTTATACTCCAGATAAATTAGCTAGGTTAGGACACTGTAGTTTAATAATTAACAGTTGTAGTCTTAAGCATTAGGTACCCATAGCAGAAGGTAGTTGTTTACATTCTTTTCCCCTATTTTGTGAATTAGCAGTTTATTCCAATTTCCAACTTTTACTGTAATTGCATATATTTTATTCACCTATACTCCATTAATTTAGGATTTCCAAAATTCATGAATACATATACTTTGCAAGCACTATCTAAAGTTTTACAACTCCCTAGTCGATAATTTAATGCAACTCCCTTATGAAAATTGAACTGTTCAGTTAGGGAATCTTGTGTCCTCTAAGTCATGTGTATACCCAGTAACACCAAGTTAATTAGACATTAGAAAGGCCACACACTAGGCATATTGAGTTAAGAGCAATAAGAGAAAAATAGGAAATATACTAGAACATGGTAATGTATGACATTAATGGCAAAGAAAATAGTGTAAATGAGAACAAAGGCACCCACAATCTTAGCCCCCAAATCATTAACCTTAGTATAGCCATGAGCCATCAAATTGGTGCATCCCCTAAACATTTTATAGTGGTTGCATCACTAGAACTCCTTCACTACTCTTGCACCACAAATGGTACCAAGGATTGGCATATGATGCAAAAACACCACTCATGACAATGACAACTTCCTAAGTAGGAACATCACCAAACATCATAGTTGAATTAATATTCCCACCTAACCATATAACCATTAACTACATCATTTCACAATACTCTATAGATCATTCAATAATACCCTAGTTTTCTTCTCTATGTGCCAAGGGTATTTACTTCAGATTCTAGTTGTAGTGGAATCGAGAGTGAAGATCATTCCTTCAAATGCCCTAGTTTTCAACAATTGTACACATATTGTTTGATGTTTCCACTCCCATGATAGTAATGATAATGATGTAAAGCAAGACGAAGGTTGCCATGGACTTTGTTTTTCCAAATATAGTAAACAATTGTCCTACCTAACTAGCATACATATATTAAATATTAATATATATAAAATACGCCAAGAATTATCAAAAATATTATTTATTTATTTATTTGTTCTTTTAGTTTATGCAAATATTTGAATTATTTTTATTATTTATTTATTTATTTGTTCTTTTTGTTTCATCAAATCTACTGTAGTTGCACATGATTTCCACCTGTCTGTCATTTTAAATGCAACTTCAAAAAACTTTACACAAATTGTTGGATGTCACTGTAGATGCCTCTCGACATAATCACTTCATGTTTACCAACATTCATTAGCTCTACGATCTATTTGTGTTTGCAAGTTGTATCAAAGTTCTAGAAAAATATGTCTTCTATGTATTTTATACCAATTACATCTACTATGATAAATCGACCTGCAAAACTCAAAAGTGTCCCTAGTGTGTCAAAAAACTACTTTCTAACTCACATGACCTCTAATGACAAGCCTACACTCACAAACTTTAGTGAAAATAAAAATATATTTTAAATCCATAGAATCTTTTTATTTAAGGGGTAAATGCTTTTGAACCAGAATTATGAACCAAAACCACTCAACAATACCACCCCAACGGGTTTGAACCTTGGTGGCAAGAACAACAATGCCACCTTTAAACAATCACACCATACCAATATCAACAAATCCATAAAATCAACAAACGTTAGACTTGACTGATTTTTTTATTCTATACATGTATGAATACAAACTAGCATGCTCTCATATAAGAAGGATATACCTAGCGATGAAGAAGAGTGGAGGTGGGAATAGGCACGGGAATGGAGGTTTGAATGCGGGGTCTTCCATTGCAGAGGAGGGCGATTTTGAGGATGGAGGCGACGGTGATAGCGGCATGTTGGCCTTGGGTCATTGCTTTCCAACAAATCTCTGCGCTTTGGGTGCGGCTTGGGGTGTAGAGCCTGTGGTTTGTAAGGGCGGGAGTTGGAGTAGAGCTCCTGGTTTGTTTTCTTCTATTATTTTTGGGGGCTTTGTTTCTTACATCCATGTTGGATTCCTACCCGTTCTTTGCTTGGTCCAACAACCTTTCTAGTGTTGGGGTTGTGGGTTTCTTTTGGCTGCAGATCTTGTCATCTCCTGGTCCCTAGAGTCTCCTGCGATGATCTTTACTTGTGCTCTCTTCAAATGGGGTTTGGAGTGGGCTTGTGGTGGTGGAAGGGGGTCATGCCTTTTGGTTCCCCTTTTGTTGGCCTTTTGTGGTGCTCTTGGTAGAGGTTTGCAAGGGATTTATTCCTCCTGTTGCAGTTTGTGGGGCTCTATGGCCTTTAGTTTCTCTTTTGGGCTTGTTTAGTTTAGGGAGTGTCTTTTATGTTTGGGGGTGGGCTTTTGATCTCTGTAGCTCTTTCTTCTGTTGGTAGCGTTTGTATGGAGGGCAGATGTTGTCCCTTTAGTTTTTGGATGGTTTGGTGCCCCTTCTAGGTGTTTATTTTGGAGGAATTTATCCTATTCTCTGTGTTTGTCTTCTTGTCTGGGTTGTTTTCAATGTTCTATTTTATGTCCCAGGTTTTTATTGTTGGCTGCTCCCCCTTTTGTGCTTTTAAGCTTATGTTTATCAAAGGGGGTTTTTCTTTTTCTTGTTCGTGGTCTAAGCCAGTTTTCTTGACCTTCTGGTATGCTCAGTGGTGGTGGCTTGTGGCTGTGGCTTCCAGGTTGTTCTTTTTCCAGTCTCAATTTCTCGTGCAGTCAAAGGATGAAGTGTTTTCTTGTGCTTTGAGAGTGGTGGCTTTCTACTGGTTTCTACAGGTGTTGTCTTCGACTGAGGAGAAGGTTGCTCACATTGAGGCAGAGCCCTCTCCTATGGAGGTGGAGTTGGTTGTTGTAGTGATGGTGGAAACTGCTCTGCTCTGTTGTTGGCTCCTTTTGAGGTGGAACTGGTGTGTGCAAAAGAGTTGTGTCTCTGGAAGTGTTGGATCTCACTTTGTCCTCTCCTATAGAGGGGAGCTCTCTCCTGTTGAGGTGGAGTATGAGTTGATGCTGCAGGGCGTTTGGTACTAGCTAAAGTTTGGGGCTCTTCCTTGCTTTCTCTTTTATTTGGGTTTGAGGTCCTTGTCAAAATATGATTGTAAAGGATTCATGGTCCCTTTAAAACCTATCATGGGGTCAAGGTCCTTAGAAAACCTGGCTAAGGATTTAAGGTCCCTTCAAAAACCTTTGGGTTTAAAGTCCCAATTCTAGTTGTTGTGTGGGGTCGAGGTCCATGTTAAACCTTTGTGCAACATATGCTTTCTAGTTTTATTCTTAATATTGCTGCTGATTGGATGCTGATGGTATTTGGATTATCTTTAGTGCAACATATTTCGCCTGGAGAGGGTTTCTAGTTTCTTCAAAACTGGTTTGTAATGGGTTTCAAGTCCCATCAAACCATGTTTTTCCTTATCAAACACTAGCATGCTCTCTAGCATGCTCTCATGAAAACATAAATCTCTCCTTTAGGCATGGTCTAAGTCAAAGGCAACAATTTCAAGATGTTGCTTGAATTATAGAATAGTATTTATCGTTCTATCCAAGCAAAGCAAATCCCAATGAAGCGATCACTCAATGTACACAAAAGAACAAAGGATTGCTTGTGCGAAAGAAGCATGTGGGTGAATGTGATGTGATCCTTGGTAAGAAGCACATTTTGAGCGAAAGAAGCACGTGGGTGAATGTGATGTGATCCTTGGTAAGAAGCACATTTTGATTTGGATTCTCATTCTAAATTGGAAAAAAGTTGTCGGCTTGAAGATATTTCCATTGTCTTCTTCTAGGGCTGTCGCAACAGAATCACTTTTCTTAGTTAGTTAATGTTTGTTTATTTTGGGTTTTTAAATATACACTAATTTTGTTGTTGGTGGATATTATTTTTTCCGGGTTTGACGGCTGAAAAACCGGAGAGGAATGTAAAAATAAAATTTGTCTATCCGAACCTTAGGAATAGCTGTGAGAAGTAGCTACAGATCTGGTTAAGAAATAAGCAATACTTCTATGTGCCCCTTTCTATGTAATAGTTAGGCATAATGGCTTATGGGCGCTCTGGAGAAGATCGACAGCTCATATTAGGGTTTGCCTTTGTGTTTCCGTATTCGAATTCTGTTTTCTGCTGATGATCAATGTACAGCTCTAACAAGTTTTTTTCTTTCCCCTTTATTTTGGTGGCGTTTTCGGAGATTTTAGCCTTAACATGACCATTACTAAAGCCTAAACAGTTGGGGACTTCATTTGTAGTGATTCTGGCGGATTGCTTCTCATGAAGATCGCAAGTTTCAATTCACTTCAAACTACCGTGGGGATTTCACTGCGAGTTTCGGTGTAAGTCTGTATGCCCTAGGTTATTGTGGCTTAAGCTCTTGACTTTAGGGTTTCAGGCAGGATTTTTCTTAGAAGGGGGGTTTGGGATTTCTCTTGGCGTGTTTTACTTTTATCATATTTTACTATATTTTTAGGTTTACATTCGCCTCTCCGTTAGCTTTTTGTTCATCTGCTTGAACCGTAAAATAGGTTCGGTGGTTCGTGTAATTAAATGTTAATTCTGGCTGGCTAAATAGCAAATAAGTGCATATGTGCTTCATTTTTAATATTCTATCCAAACCTCTATTATTTTACTTGTTTAGGTACTTATATGTCTCTTTGCCCATGTCATTTAGGATGTGTTTATATGGTTTTTATAACTGGTTAGGGGAGAGTATCAATAGTTGAACTCTTTAATTTTGTAAGATGAAGTTGTCAAAAAAATTTCGTTTTCTAAATGTGAATTGACTTCTTATCTATTTAGAATTAAGGTTAGAGGTGTAACTCATCACACAACTTGTCACATCAGCACATATAGTGAGAAGTGTCCAAAAATTGACTTTTAAAAGGTTCGACTAAAACTTAATCATAGTATCCTTAATAGTTGAACAAAAAGATATTATTTGTTGTTAGTAGAATACTATATTTTTATTTAAAATATCTTTTATGCAATTTAAGTGGACCAAATACCTATTGGTAGTAATATTTAAATATAACTTATATCCCACGAAAATGGACCAATAGTTGAACACTAGAACTTTCACATTTCATGAAAAAAATACAAAGTAAAAATATAAGGTATTTATTGTGCTCAACTTTTATATTTGTGGTAGAACAAATAGTACAAACTATTAATATGAAATGCTCCATATACATTGCCACCCCAATAGTTGTACATATGAGAATCATATTTTTCATTATGATAAACAATATTTGTTTAAATGAGCATCTTATTTTATAAATTACACACTTATTTCACATTATGATATTTTTACTTGAAATTGATTGTAAATTGTCATCTTCCAAAAAGGATATCACTTTTGTGGTTGTTTTCTTTTGTAGTGTCATAAAATTCCGAAAGCAAATGTCCACAAGTAATCTTCTCTTAGGGTTTGGAAAATATAAACAACAAAAATCTTTTGAAGAAAAAAGTTGTGCACTGGATTAAACAAGTGTAGTTGTAATTTATTCTTAATCATATATATATATATTATTCACATGATATAAAAATAAATTCATCTCAAGCAAACACACTATAATTTTTTCTTATGGAAGACCAAGAGTTGCAAAAGTCACAACTTAAAACTCCATAATATGTCTCATTGGGATTTGAACTTGGATTTCCACATTAAGAACTCAATGCTTTAATCAATTAAGCTCAACCCCTTGAACATTAAAAATATATTTAATACTGTGACTATCTTAATCATATATAGAAACAATAAAATAAAGCACTTGTTAACAAATAAGTAGATAGTCTAAAATATCATGATCCCACAAATAAATATATATGAATAATTAATCATAAAAACTTTGAGATTTAGGTTTAAGATATTGTCTTTTTAAATGGTTCAAAAGTAAAAATGTTAAAAATAAATCTAAATGGTTAAAATATATTTTATTTTGATTTAGTGTGGTTTAAATTATTATAAGAAAAGCTTTTAGAAATAATATGTAAATTATTATTATAATATTATATTTTAGAAGTTCAAATATTAATATTAATGTTTATTTAAAAAATAATTTATCAAAAAATAAGATGAAATAATCAATATTTACAATTATTTATTGATTTTATTGCTAAGTCAAATGAACGTGTGCAATAAAAATTATTATATAGATGAGTCAATAAATTTAATAAGACTATTTTTAAGTTATATAAATATTTTATAAGGAAAAAATTGTTTTTCATTTGTACTATAATTTTTCTCTGTATAATCTTATGTCTTACATATTTAATATTTAATTTATATATTAATATTTTCTGAAGACTAACATTAGTGTATTTAATGTAAAGAGGATTAAAGATAACATATAACTTCAGATTTGAAATATACAAGCCTTCCTATGAAACCAACTCAAACTGTACTGCAACCAATAAACAAAATGATAGTTAAAATATTTAACATCAAAGAAACCAGACATATAATATAGAACCACAAGTGATGAGAATGAGAATACACATATGCAGAGTTTTTGGTACAAGTAATGCCTCCAAGCACTTATTTTCTGAAGTCATTGCTCTACAATTTTAATTTGAAAAACTTTGTGTACAAGTAATACCTCCTCATCACATTTTCTCACAATTTATTACTGTACTAAACTCTTGATAAAATTATTGTACACTTATAGTTGTCCACATGTATACTGACTTTGGGTGGCTGCATGGCGCAAACTTCTGACCTTGCTAGTAGGGGTGGCACCAAACTCATAAGCAACACCATGCTACATTATATGTAGTGAATTGTTTATGTATGGATTCTATACTCCAACACATTTTCTAAAAATTGTACAAATTCATTTTAGAAAGGTAAGAATCTAATTCATTGTTGGTATTTAACTGCAAATCTGTGCAATGATTGAGCCCAGCCTTAGTGATAGTAGAAAAGTCCAGACAGACTGCCATGCTTCTGAAAATACGGATTGACTCGTAAGTGTTATTAGTAGCCACCTTATTTAAATCTAGGTTGCAAATTTTTGCAACTTTTGTTATAATTGATTAATGTTTTCCCTTTCCACCACTTATAAGGATTATTTGATTTGTCTTAAAGAATGCCACCTTAGCCCCCTTTCAAAGGGCATAGATGAATGAAATCTCATATACAAGCTACTGATTACTGTGTTGGTACTTTCTGTTACCTCTTGTACCCAAATCTTCATACCCTCTAGCAATAGAGTAGCTGTAAAGAAGATGATTCCATTGGTCTGGCACATCCGCTAGACACCAATGTCTGCAATCTTGCTTTTTCATTGGGAATGGTCCATTTCCTTTTGCTACATAATATATTGAGGGATGACTATCTTTCCTCGTCTTTGCCGAGTAAGTTATATTCAAAGACTGTACAGTCTTCCTGTCTTGAAGATGTTGGACTGCTTCAGATATGATTCTGTTTTTCCATGACTCACTCTGAGAGCAAGAAGAATTTAGGTTTGGCCAAGTTTCTTCATGACACTGTCCTCTAGTCTTCAATGTCCCATCTCTGCATTTCAACACAAGCAAGAACTTGAAATGTCAGATTTTTGATGAATTTCTATACCATATTGTATAAGATAGTTACACAGTGGAAACCGACCAAACAAAGTGCTCTAAGAGAATTAGTCAGTCCAAGGGTTTAAGTTTTAAAGGTAACTAAGGATGTTTGTAAAGGCATTAACAGTATTAAAAAGTCTTAAGAATGTGGTCCACGATTACCTTACAGTTCACTCCTCGCTAATCAAGAAAAGTAAAACTAAAGGAGAATTAGTATAATACAAACAAACAAAAACTGAGTTCCTACACTGCACCAGAAACAAAACTAAGCATCTCAGGAAAAAAGTTTCCACACTACAACAGAGGCACACTAAGTACTCCAAAAACAAATTATATTTTATGAGATGGAGACATCTACTATATGAATTTATGAACACATAAATAATTGGAATTTTCTTTAGCTTATATAGCACATGATTTCGTATTGGCAGCATTTGCTTGCAAAGTTTACACTCCTTAAAATTTACAGCATTGACAGCAGAAACAATACCTAAGGTCCTAAAATGAATAGGGGAATAGGTACACGAAGATTTGAGTTTTTCAGAATAACATGTTGACAAACCCATTCAACCCAAGTGCTCATTGATTTTTGGAATGCAATTTCAACATCCATCTTAATGTTCAGTCTCCCCCTCCTGGAAATAACTATCTTTGTCATAAAAACCTCTCACAAACAGATAAAAACTATTTCTGGAATGCAGTTTCAACATTCATCTTAACGTTCACAGTCTCCCCCTCCTGGAAATAACACCCCCTGCCAAAATAACTGTCTTTGTCATAGAAACCTCTCGTAAACAGATAAAGATTATTTCTTTATTGCCACAGAAAATGAAACACACACCATCTTATTGTCTTCTCATAGTTCCACCATGTCCTGTGTTAAAGACAATAATATCTCCATTAACCCAAAGATTTCAAGTATAGTGCAGACTCCACTGTATCAACCTTCAGAGTCATTTGAATTTCAGGAGGAGATCCTATTGGAGGGCGGCCCAGGTAAACAAAAAATGGTGCCATGTAATGCTCTACAACAGTGCAGTTATAATCTTCAAATTGGAAAGACAAATATCCCGTGTGCTTTATGATGGGATTCCCATTCACTTAATATGTCCGAGTCTTATCAGAAATTGCTTCAGCCAGCATGCAAACCATGGATTCCCACATGTTTCTCCCAATGGAATCACCCACGAACACAATATGCTTGTTTTGAATGCTTTGGAGAAACTTTCTTGCATCAAACCTAATGTTTCAATTCAAAACCCCAAATTGCAAATGAATATCAGTCACATACTGCAATTGGTCACGATGAGTGGGCACTCATAATTAGCATTCTAAATTAAGTCTCTGATCCTTTCCACCCACCACCGTAATTGCCACTAACATTTTAATCTTCCTTAATTGCCCAACATCACGTATTAATCACTGTTAAGACCTAAAAATTTTAGCCAATCAGATTGATGAAAATTTATATTAAAAATATTTATAGTTATAAATTTTGCATTTTTACTTTAGAAAAAAAAAAATCTTCAATAAATAAAAATATTAACTTCTAATTTATTGTCAAACACAATTATTAATAAGTAATTAAGCATCACTCACCAGTATTCATATTGGCATAGTGTGATCAGTGATGGTTTAAATGTGGTGTTGTTCTTGCCACCAAGGTTCAAACCCCATTGGGGTGTTATTGTTGAGTGTTTATGTTGGGGATGAGATCCCCCATTTGTGACCTCACCAGTTCATAGCTCCGGGTCAAAAGCGTGTACCCCTCTTTTAAAAAAAACAAAAAAAAAAAAAAAAACTAATTAAGCATCACTCATTGCAATAGTATTGTCCAATGGCAAGTACTAAAAAGAAAGGTGTACTTACCATGGGCAGAAGCTAACCAACTCAAATTGATTTTCTAAACTGTTGAAGGTGTTCTCAGAGCTTGGCTAGTCGCTGAAAACATAACCCCTAGCTCATTTAGAGAAGCAGCATTGCAGATTTTTGAGTAACAATTGATCAATGTTAGTGTTCCTGAACTTGACATGTGTGGTTGTGATCTATGCAATGATCATCCCACCCTTGAATATGCTTACCAATTGCTGATTCCCAACTACCATAGTACAGGAGCTCACCACCTGTTAGAGGAGAATGCCTAACGTTGTAATTACATCTTCTATTATATTTTTTTTCCCTGTAGCCTATACAATAATTCAAGAACCTTAATGTAGTTGTAGTTGAGGTGAATAGACTTGAATAGAGCCACATAGAATTTGATCTTCATTGGCATTTGCTAGGTATGCAATTGAACAAAAATGTCTATAATTCATATCTTGTCATGCATAATTTAGTCTTTTATGGCATTTGTTGGGTTTGCAATTTGAACGTGTTGTGATAATGGAATGATGCATAAGTGGAGCATAACACTCAATCCTATGAAGGTCTTTCATCACATTATTCATCAAAACTAAAAGTTTTCTTACTCCTCACTTCCAAATTCCATGTGCTTCAAAGGTCAATAGTGACAACAAATTATTTTCTTTCACTAATTCATGAACCCTTACTCCAAAACATTTGCTTCACTTTGTTGTCCAAAGACTAAGTTCGTTCAGTGGGAAGCACATAGCCTATTTAGTGTAACTGGGAGGCCCCTAGGGTTCTTACTCCTTAATGGACCCTCCCCTTATAACCCCTAGGCCTACAACTTGCCCCACACCAACAATATTTGTTGGAGTTTTGAACTTGCAACCATTATTCATGTCTTTCAAAAACTTAATCATTTTGACTACACCTATGTACATGAATTCTAATTAAATATTTCTAATTACAAAATTTAATTGAAATTAAAAAAGCAAAAAAAAGAATATTGTGAGTTGACAAAAATACCAGTATTTTTATAGGTAATATTATGGGGTTATATAATGGGCACTGACCCAAAAAATGAGGATAAGAGTACATGAGTATATATGAAACAAGAAAAAGCTTGCATGAACAACCCATTTGGAGGCATAACAGGCACAATTAGCAACATACATTATTTGAGAACCATCCGGGAAAGCAAAGCAACCAAAATAGTGAAGACACCCAACACCCGAACAATCAAGGAGGGGTTGATATCCTGCAATGACCTACACTAGCTTCATCATCATATCCTCCTCATGATCAAACACACAACTATTCCTTCCATCAACTGCTACCACTGTAGTCTTAAGCTTGGCTTCACCACTACCGACAAGATTGTCTATCCCCTCAAACTTGATGCTAAGAATGATTTACATTCTTTTAGCAACCCTCTGCACCTTTCCACCTTACAAATGAGAAAGGCCATACACATTGGACACTTCCAAAGTGCCTTTGTTGTGTGGAGCAAGCATAAACTTGACCACTATTCACAAATCCCGAGAGAGAGTAGTGAGATTATTTGTATCCATATTCACCTATCTCAACTTAGCCCTCACTACTACCAACTCCAAACCATCCACCCTAGAAAATATGGTGATTTTCAGACCATCCTTCTGACCTGAATCATCAGTGTCCTCATCAACATCATCTTTGGGCATTATAGCGTTCTCAGGAAGGATAAGCAACAACTCCAGCCAACTCCTAACTTCCTCAGAATATAGCACCCTGGCCAATTTCTCAGAAAAATCTGCCACTACAATTGCATGGGAATGAAGAGTATCATTGTGTACCAAGCTCTCCTCTCTAATAATGCTTTTAACCAAGTTCAGGAAGATGAAGATGGGGCAACAGAATTTTTTTTGTCTGTGGTCAAACACCCAACCATGATGCAAACAATTCCTGCTTCCACGTATCCTTTCAAGCTGTAACACCGAGGGTAAACAAGATGTGGTGGAACATGCACATAGACACCTTGGACAACCACAATTTCACAAACAATAAGCCACATCAAAACTGCCATCAAGAAAACCCTGAAACGATTGCTGCAGAAAGAGAGGAAACTTCACACTCAGCAAGGCCACCTTACCACGTCAGCAATACATACACTATGCACGGGCATGATAATGCCTCCTTGCAATGTAGAAAAGACCAATCATAATGAATATGAATGGTGCTGGGTTAAGAAAATCAAGTAGGTTTCTCGTTAAGGATGGCATCACCCAACCCTCCCAATCATCAACATTAGAACTTACTATAGATAAGAAATGTATTAATTCAATACCTTCGTTGGCATGCAAATCTGCGACCATTTTACACTCACAATAACAGTGGGAAAAGGAAATAGAATCAAAGCTCCTGCAGATGGGGATGACTTCTTCTAAGAGCTCACATAGTTTCCAATTTAGGCAATTCTCTTTTTTTAAACCTTTAATAATATTCATTGAGTTGCCTTCTACTAAAAATTGTTGCAACCATCTGATTTGTTCAACGAGAGCCCAATGATAATAGTTTCCCATTTGGCTTCATTGTTGGTCTTTTGGCCCAAGTAAAAGGATGCCTTTAAATTACCCAAACAATTGTAAATAACGACACCTATCCCAACCAGACCTGAACTTCCAAAACCCTTTTGAGGGAGCACTCCATTTAACCATTCAAGTATCCTTTTTTACTGAAACCCGTTAATGGGTGGGCAAAACTGCTAGCACTTCTATAAAATAATATTGTAATTTCACTAATGCATACAACAATTTAAATTTTTATTCTTAACTAAAAAATAACTTGAAATCAAATAAATCACAAAAAAAAAATTTGGGAGTTCACAAAGCTACTAGCTCTTGAGAAAGCAAATGGATATGAAGCAACATTAGATATCTCTAACAACCTACGAGGAAAATTCACATTGACACTAAAGTCTGCATATATAATCTGGTATAAACACTTTATTAAAAAAATAAAAACCTTTTTAGAAAGTGAAAATAAACCTAACCCCTTCTTCACTGCAGGAGTGACAAGATGCATCTTTTACAATGCAAGATTTTGTTTGCATGCTGCTTCACTTGGCATCATCAATAATCTCCACAAGAACATTGTCCTTGTTTGAAATGACGGAACTGGTTTGCATCTCTCACAATAATTTGTCATACAACAATCTTGGAGATAAACTTGGTTGCAGTGTGGCAGTCAGCACATACTCAAAGGTTCTTCATGATTCTAATAGTTGTTCCAAGGGATTCTTTAACAATCCAAATGCAATTGCCAGCTTCTCACTATGGTATGACACAATACACCTTTTATGATGCAAGATTGTGTTTGCATGTTGCTTCAATTGGCATCACCAATAATCTCCACAAGAGCATTGTCCTTGTTTGAAATGATGGAACCGGTTTGCATCTCTCACAATAATTTGTCGTGCAACAATCTTGGAGATAAATTTGGTTGCAGTGTGGCAGTCAACACATACTCGAAGGTTCTTGATGACTCTAATAGTTGTTCCAAAGGGCGTGTTTAGCAATCCAAATGCAATTGCCAACCTCTCACTATGGTGGCAGAGGAAAAATTCTTTTTCCTCTTCCTCCACATCATTCAGTATATGTTTTGAATCTGGAAGAAATCCTGCTGCCTTCATCTGCCAAGACAATTCCTCCAACTTTGCATAGATCTCCTGAGTCTGCGGATGTGATCTGTCTCCAACACAAAAAACATGTACCATTTTATGTACTTCAATCCAACTACATCCAGGAATCTTTTGAATTCCTCTATCTTTCATAAATATCCTCACCTTTTGAACCTTGTCCCATCTGCCCACTTCTGCATAGATGTTCGAGAGAAGATCATAAGTTGCAGTGTTTTCCTGATCCAGCTCAAAAAGGAGAGTTGCCGTAAATACCCCTAACTCTGTATTCTTATGTGATCTACATGAACCAAGCAAACACATCCACACAACTGCCACAGGTTTAATTGGCATTTTGATAATAAAGTTTAGAGTTTCCTCAAGATAGCCAGCACGGCCAAGCAGGTCAACCATGCATGCATAATGATCAATTGTAGGTCTAATGCAATAAGAGTCAATCATGCCATTGAAGCATTTGCAGCCCTCATCCACCAAACCTGCATGGCTGCATGCAAATAAAACACAGGCAAAGCTTCCATGGTCAGGATATGTTCCAGAGTGCTTCATTAGTTCAAAGACTTTGAAAGCATCCTTGCAAAAGCCATTTTGTGCATATCCTGCAATCATCGTATTCCATGAGATCACATCTCGCTGAGACATTTTATCAAACAATTCACGTGCCTTGTGTATGCTTCCACATTTTGCATACATATCTAACAGGGCATTTGCAACTACAACATCTGAGCAATATCCACTTTCAATGATACTTTGATGGATGCACATACCCTGTTCCAAAGCTCCCATTTTGGAGCACGCTGGCAGGATGCTGGCAAAAGTTGCACAGTTTGGTTCTACACCTGCCAATTGCATTTGCATAAAAGTTTCCAACGCTTCTTCAACAAGCCCATTTTGTGCATATCCTGAAATAATTGCAGTCCATGAGACCACATCTCGTTCAGACATTTTGTCAAACAGTTCGCTTGCCTTTTTTATACTCCCACATTTTGTGTACATGTCTACCAGGGCACTCACAACTACAACATCTAATAGGAGTCCACTCTCAATTATGCTACGATGGACATCCATGCCCTGTTCCAAATATCTCATCTTGGCACAGGGTGGGAGGATGCTGGCAAAGGTTGTGGAGTTTGGCTTAACAACTGCTGTTTGCATTTGCTTAAAGGTTTCTAATGCTTCTGCAACAAACCCATTTTGTGCATATCCTGCTATCATTGCATTCCATGAGACCACATCTCGTTCAGACATTTTTTCAAACAGTTCGCATGCTTTTTTTATGCTTCCACATTTTGCATACATGTCTATCAGGGCATTCAGAACCATGACATCTGACAAACATCTGTTTTCTATTATGCTTTGATGGATGTGCATACCCTGTTCCAAAGCTCCCATTTTGGCACAGACTGGGAGGATGATGGCAAAGGTTGTGGAGTTTGGCTTAACACCTGCCGTTTGCATTTGCTTAAATGTTTCTAAAGCTTCTACAACAAACCCGTTTTGTGCATATCCTGCGATCAGTGTACTCCATGAAACCACATCTTGTTGAGGCATGTTGTGAAACAGTTGATGGGCTTTGTGTATATTTTGACATTTTGCATACATGTCTATCAGGGCATTTGCAATTACAACATCTGACAAAAATCCACTTTTGATTATGCTTTGATGGATTTCCATACCCTCTTCCAAAGCTCCCATTTTCGCACAGGCTGGGACGATGCTGGAAAAGGTTGTGCAGTTTGGCTTTACACTAGCCAGTTGCATTTGCTTAAAAACTTTCAAGGCTTCTTCAACAAACCCATTTTGCAAATATCCTGCAATCATTGAAGTCCACGAGACCACATCCAGTCGAGGGATTTTGCCAAAAAGTTCACGTGCCTTATGTATGCTTCCACACTTTGCATACATGTCTACCAAGGCACTTGCAACTACAACATCTGACAAAAAACCACTTTCGATTATACTTTGATGGATGTTCCTACCCCAATATATAGCTCTAATTTTGGCACAGGCTGATAGGACGCTAGCAAATGTTGTGGTGTTTGGCTTTGAACCTGCAAATTGCATTTGCTTAAATGCCTCCAAACCATCTTCAATAAATCCATTTTGAACATATCCTGCAACCATCACATTCCATGAGACGACATCTGGTTGAGGCATTTCTTTTAAAAGCCTCAAAGCGTCATCAAAAATACCATTTTGTACATATCCTGCAATCATCACATTCCATGAGACCACATTTTTCTGAGGCATTTCTTTGAAAAGCTTCAAAGGCTCCTCTAGAATTCCATTTTGCGCATATCCTGCAATCATAGCATTCCAAGAAATGACATTTCTTTGAGACATTTTGTTGAACAGTTGACGTGCCTTGTGTATACTCCCACATTTTGCATACATGTCTACCAGGGCACTTTCAACTACAACATCGGAAAGAAATCCACATTTCATTATGCTTTGATGGATGCCTAAACCCTCTTCCAAAACTCCTAATTTGGCACAGGCCGAGAGTATGCCAGAAAAAGTGAATTGATCCGGTTTGACACCTGTTGCTTGCATTTGCTGAAACATTCTCAATGCCTCACCAGGATACCCATGTCTTCTGTATGCTGCAATCATCGCATTCCATGACAACCCATCTCTTTCTTTCATCTCCTCGAACACCTCACGCGCATCCTTTAAATTCCCACACTCGGCATACATGTTGATAAGCTTATTTTGAAAAAATGTTCCTGTTCCCTTGTGAGTGATCAGAGAGGGGATTTGCTCACCTTGTAATCTAATTACATTTGACAAAAACCGGTGATTCGAGCGGAACAAGCTCATGTTTCTTAGATCATGATGCTCTCTTTATTGTGGTTTGCTCACCTTGTAATCTAATTACATTTGACAAAAACCGGTGATTCGGGCGGAACAAGCTCATGTTTCTTAGATCATGATGCTCTCTTTATTGTGTGTTTTTTTTAATGTTGAAAGATACCAAAAAAGAAAAATACAAACTGCGTTTAAACAGCAATAATATCAGGTATAAAACCAGCAGCATAATGATCATGACAGACTTTAAACAAGAAACATCGAAGATCATTCCCATTGGGAAATTGTAGAATAAACATCGAGTATTATTTTTCAATGATCAGAGTGGCATGTTTGACATCCTTCTCCGTTGCCATGTCTGAAACAATGAGGGCAACACCTCCGAATAAGCTTGTCGAACAACATTCCCAGTTCGGAAAGAGTGTCTATGCTCATTGAAAGCGAGGGTAAAGGCATTAAGCTAGCTGGGAAATCTATCGTTCGCCTCCTAGTCATAACAAATGGGATTATAAGAGTATGAGAGACCTTAAGTACAATTGGCTAGCCTACACTTTCATGTTGGAGATTTATGTTCAACATTTTTTTAGGTGAAATTCTAATGTGGTAGTGTGTTTAGCATGGAGTAGATAATTCCCTTAGCTGCTTTCCAATGCAATTCATGGGGCTCTTGCATGAATGGAAATTTAAGTCTTGTGTGAGTTAAGTAGATGAGATTCCCAACAAGTTGTCAATACAAATTTTCATTAATGAAGGGTGAAGAACATTGAGTCTCAAGGTTGAATCCTAATAGAAATAGAATTGGTGTAAGTTTACAATCACCTATGAAAAATTTAGAGAAAATGTTAAGAGCATACTTGGGTTGTGAAATGAAGACACCTAAAGATGATTGAGTGATCTCAATACCCAAGAAGTAATGCAAAATTTCCAAGGTCGATATTATAAATTGATCATAGAGAGTAGTTTTCACTACCCTAATAGTGGATTAGTGACTTCTTGTGATCACCAAGTCACCAACATAGAGAACCATAAATGTGAGAGTGTCATCTGGTTGTGGAATGTATACATTTAGATTAAAGTGGCATCAGGTAAACCCAACTGATAAAAGGAAGGATTTCATCTTGGCATACCAAGCTCGAGGGACCTATTTGAGGTCATAGATAGACTTTTGTAGTTAGAGAACTAGTGAGGAGTCTTGAATAAACTCCCTTGCTTGCTCTATTTATATTTCACCTTGAAGGTCACCGTGAAGAAATGTAATCTTCACATCCATCTAATGAGATTCCCAATGGTGGGTTGTAGTTGTAATAAGGGCGAGTTAGATGGAATTTTATTTTGGCAACTAGCACTTGAAAGTCTTAAGAGTACTCAATCTTGGGAACTTGGGAGAGTTCTTTTGTGACCAATCAAGCCTTCTATTTGTCAACCTTGTTTGCTAGATCCACTTGCATTGAACAACTTTAGTTCCCTAAGGAAGGAGGATTAAATCCCAACTCTGGTTCCTCTCCAATGAATTAAACTCTTCTCGTGCAATAACATCCCACTTGGAGAAACCAAAAACTTCTTGAAAGGACTATAGATCATAAGCTGAGGTAATGAAGAGATATGAAGCCTACTAAAATTATGACTCTGTTCTTCTAGTATTTGAAGCATCCCCAACCTAGTTTTCTATTGATTGTAATGTTTGATAAACCCAAATAGGTCTAATGGTTGGAGATTCTAGTGGAGAATCGTGAACCTCTAAATGATGAATAAGAGAGGAGGAAGGTGAATCTTCATCACCATTGGTGCCAGTTGATGTGGATGAAGAAGATAACTTATCATCACTAGGAGGATTGAAATCCTCTAAAGAATTATCATCATGTTGTAGTGTCTCCAATGTGATGGGTAAGTGCATGGAAATGGGGGACCAAAAAGGGGTCTTGAGTGGCCACTTTTTTTTTGTTTTTTGAAATAAGGAAAGGCTAATCTTGAATGAGAAATTGATTATAGGGGAAACATACCGTAGTTTCCAAGGCTAACTTTGTGCATCCGTAGAGAGTGAAGAATAGGTCAAATTTCTTCAAATTTTTTTGGGCTTGTCTGTAAGCGAGTTATTAGCTTAAAAAGATAAATTTGGCTTATGGGTAGTTAAAATGTGTCTTCTTGAACCTGTAAAGCGAAAGGTGGTCAAAAAAGGTGTTTAAAACCTCCATCCGCTACAACATTACCACTTCGCCACTACCCATTCATTAAAAAGCCAATTTTTTTTTTAAAATAGCCTATTTCTAATTATCAATATATCTATTTCAACTTGCGTTTGTATGTGGGCCCGCTCATTTTTACCCATGTGTCTGCTAGGAGGTGGGCGCTTATTATTTACCCGAGCACATTAACATGTTCACCACATGCCACATATGTGTGTACATAACCACACGTATGGGTTTACTTAACCACAAGGTGTCGGGCATCTTTGAGCCCTAAAGTAATTATCTCTCGTGGTTTTATTTCTCATTTCACCTCACACATTCTTCTCTCACTGTTGTCGTGACCTCCAACAAGCTTTCTCACTTTCGTCAGCTCCCATTTTCTCCCAGGTAACAATCTCGACGTCTTTTCCCTTGCAATATTGTTTGTTCAATAATGGGTTTTTGTTGGCATCAACAGTGATTGCACATTTTGGTGTGTTTTACAATCATTTCTTTGTATGGCATTGAGGGTTTGATTGTAATCATTTTTCATTACATACAATGTGAACGAAATAGAATCCCTCATGAATTATTATGTGTATGGCATCGAGGGTTTGACTGCTATGATTATTTTTGATGGTATACTATGAACTAATTACGTAGAATGTGAATTAAATAGAGCATTGTCAGATTTTTTAACGGTATAATCATGAAATTTAATGGGTATATATTGTTTTGCCGGTATAATCATGAAATTTAATGGGTATAAAATTTTTGCCTCGATTTATTAAGGGGTTTCAAGATACGGGTTAATCTGTTGTCTTCAACTTATTTGGGTAGACATTTTCTTTTTTCAATAATTACAATTTGCACACGGCGATATATTATTATGAAATCATTACATACAATGTCAATTAAATAGAACATTGTCGGATTCTCTTCGAATCCCTACATTATAATCATGAAATTTAATGGGTATACAATTTTTGTCCCAATTTATTGAGCGGTTTTAGGATTACACATCATGCAAACTCTCCTGGTTTTAGGAAACCTCTACACATTCCTTCCCCTTATATTGTGCACATAATGATATGAGTTAATCTATTTTCTTCCACTTATTTGGGTAGAGGTTTTCTTTTTTTAGTAATTACAATTTGCAAACAATGATATATTCTTACTAGATTATATATATAGTCATGCCATTAGGGTTTCATCATATCAAGCCGTGTAGGGTTTCATCACATGAAGCTTCGTGAACCATATTTTCTATCATCTTTTTAATCTGGAAACAAGCATTTATCTAACAAGCAGTCAATTACCCATTTTTACCTATCTTTTTTGGCTTGAATGGGCATAGCATGATCATTTGACCTGATTAGGACTTCTCTTCGGAAATGCAATGCAAAACATGCTCAACATGTAGTGATCAATTGTCTTGACATTAACATGATCCTCTATCAATGTCTGCCATTTGCATACCAAAGACCTAAGCTTTTCTGTGGTGAAATCCATACCCTGCACAATCAAACAATAAAAACTTCAAACACCCATGCATAAAAGCATAAAATTGCAAAAACCTTAAGAGTGATTGAACATATAATGATTAACCATAAATTTGTAAGAACATTCTTACCCTGAACATCTTATGCATGAAGCTTAATCAATCTGTAACCCTAGTCCTCATTGTTCTGAAGATTAGCTAGAGAAATCTCAAACACATGGTGCTTTAGACCATTAGAAGCAATTTGCATGACAATTGCAATATGAAAAAACAATCATCGAGGGAGAATTGCTACAAAATACTAACCTTGGAAAATATTGAGAGCCACCAAAACAATATGCAGTACAAAGATACACATATATTTAGAGAAACATATATATATATATACATATATATCAAATTATATATGTATATCAGATTATACATATATATCAAATTATATATGTATAATCTTATATAGATTATATATATCAAATTATATATGTATAAACTCATATAGATTATATATATGTATGATTATATATGTATAATTGTATATAGATTATATATATATGTATAATCTTATATAGATATATATCTATATCAAATTATATATGTATAGATAAATATATATGTATATATATTTGTATGTGTATGTATCAGATTAAATATATATACAAAATATAAAAATATATGTATATCAGATTATATATATTTCCAAGTTATATTTAACCCTTACACTTCTATACCATCAAATATTTTCACCTTGCTCTATGACTGTCCTTGCATTAGGCTATTGTCTAAGTCACTGGCATGTTTGACTAGCTATCTATATCAGATTATATATATGTAGAGATAAATATATATGTATATATTTGTATATATGTATGTATCAGATTAAATATATATACAAAATATAAAAATATATGTATATTAGATTATATATATTTCTAATTTATATAACCCTTACACTTCCATACCATCAAATATTTTCACCTTGCTCTATGAATGTCCTTGCATTAGGCTATTGTCCAAGTCACTGGCATGTTTGACTAGCTTTCTTGAGAACTCATAGATCTTCAAATGTCCTTTATATTGCATTGCCATGTATGGTAACCTAATATGCAATATGGACTATCTTTTTGCTTGATACTGCCATTTTCTTATTGTGAATTTTCCTTTAAAGGGGTATTCCTCTTATGCACTGTCAAACAACATATGAAAGATATCCTTATTTATACGCTAGCTTGTGTGACATCTGTTGTCCTATTTCATTGTCCTCATCTACTTCTCACACATAGTTTGTATACTCTATGAACCGTCAAGGCATCATTTTAGTCCTTCACACATTATGTCAAAATCTCATCAATGCCTTGCTACTTATCCTTTTTGTGCTACTTATCATTTTAATAATTGTTTTCCATTTGGAAATATGTATATGTACATGCATATATAAACATACACATATATACATAACTTACATCACAGACCATGCACTATTTCATTTAAACAAGTAAAACCCAGGATTACATGAATTTGTTTGTAGATATACATACACAACTTGAATGTAAGGGTGCAATCTTAAGCCTTCTGTGATCATGCTTGTTTATGTTTTAGATTTTTAGGCTGATATTTATGCTTCAATAACAAGTTATGTATATATGTATATATATACATATGTATATACACATATACATATTTATATATTTAATATGATATAGATATCTATGTATATAAGATTAATTAGATATATATCTATATATACAAGATTATATATATATATATATAATCCATATAATCTTATATAGATATATATGTATATCAAATTATATATATTTGCAATATATATGACCCTATATATAATATGCGGGATGAAGGATGTGCGAGGAGAAAATGAGGAAGAAAACCATGGGAGATAATTACTTTAGGGCTAAAAGTTGCTCGACAACTCGTGATTAACTTAATCTATACGCGTGGTTAACTACATGTATATGTGGCATGTGGTGAACATATTAATGTGGTTTGGTAAATAAATTGTGCCCACCTCCTAGCGGACCCACGTGTAAATATTAGCGGGCCCACATACAAAAACAAGTTGAAATAGATGTATTGCTAGTTAGAAATAGACTATTTTTCATTCAAGGCACCATTGAAATTAGACATAAATGGAAATTGCAATATGAAATGACCGATTGTTTCCCAGGAAAATTCAAATTTAAAAATCAATCGCCACAATTCAATGAATTCAATTTACACATTTGAATGATTTTATAAGAGGGAATTTCCAGTGTCATTTTCATTACGAATTATCCTATGCTTTCACTGAATATCCTTAACAAAATTTAGGCTGGTACACCCACGATAATGATATCAAGTTTCCACAATCCATCTTGTTCATGTTCTCATTTATCAATAGACTGTTTTATATTTATGGACTCAGTGTTTACATTATTTTGAGGCATACAAATTATTCTGTTTTCAGTCAGCTGTTCAAATTAGCATTATCCATTATTTAATCATATCACAATTACATTTTTATCACTTGCATACATTATACATCAAATATAATAACAACAAATTTATCCTTAGTAAAGCTTTCGAATTGTATACATCAAATATAATATCACATCATGCAAAGTCTCCTAGTTTTAGGAAATCTCTACCCATCCTTTCCCCTTAAATTTCACACACAATGATATGGGTTAATATTTTTTCTTCCACTTATTTGGGTTGAGGTTTTATTTGTTTCAGTAATTACAATTGGAAAGACAATGATATATTCTCATCAGATTACATATATGTATATGTATCTACATATACATGTACATGTATATGTAAATGTGTATATACATATACACATAATATACATGTACATGTATACATATATACATATACATGTACATGTATATGTATATACATATACATGTATATGTATATGCATATGTATATGTATATGTAAATACATATGTATGTATGAATGTATATCTATACATGTATATTTATATACATATACATACATTTATTGACATATGTATATGTATATGTATATATATGTCCTTTCTATTGCATTACCATGTAGGGTGCCATGATATGCAATATAGACTATATCTTTCAACTTCATACTAAGGATCAAAAAATTGTGGATTATAATGCTCCAATCAAAACTCTTATTGTTGTGCATGCAATATTGTAAGGATGATTTGATGTGGGAATGTTTTTTTTTT
>VDFB02000003.1:202053236-202069611 GCA_007258455.2 Sequoia sempervirens
ATATCTCTAACAAAATGATATTGTACATCAATGTACTTGGTCCTAGCATGAAATGTTGGGTTCATGGCTAGACATATCACACTTTGATTATCGCAATAAATTATCATTGCACCTTGTTTTATTCCAATATCCGAATGCAATATCTTAAGCCAAATGACTTCTTTACAAGCATGAGTGGCTACCATATACTCTGCTTCAAGAGTGGAAAAGAAACCATAATGCTGCCACTCATCCAACTAATTGTACCCACCAAATAAAGTAAAATCCTTTAAGCACTGGTGGATTTTTTTATATCAACATCACCTACCCAGTCTAAATCCACATAACCATGAATATCAAGGGAAATCTCATCTTTAGTCATATTACTATGATAACATAAGGAATAATCTGAGGTACCCCACAAATATCTAAAGATTGTTTTAACTGCATCCCAAATAACTCTACCATGATTAGACATATATCTGGCGAAAACTCCCACTACTTGAGTAATGTTTGGTCTAGTACAAACCATAGCATACACAAACTTCTAATTGTACTTCAGTAAGGAATTTTTCTCATTTATTCCATCTCTGATGGAGATGGATAAATTTGAAATAGATAACTTTGTTCAAACTAAAACAAGAACACACTATGGTCTACAATCCTGCATATCAAACCTCTATAAAATTGAGTTGAAATACTTGCTTTGGCCAAACCATAGCTTTCTATTCACTCTATCTCTTTTATTTTCCATCCCAAGAATTTGTTTATCTACACCAAGATCTTTCATTTCAAATTAGTAGAAAGTTGAGATTTTAGTTCTAAAATTATATCTTTCCCTCTACCAATAAATAACATATCATCAACATATAATGCAATAAACTGGAAACAATCACCGTCAGTTTTATAATAAACACAATGATCAAATTTAGAATGCTCAAATCCCAAACCCAACACATATGTATCAAATTTCTGGTACCACATCTTAGGACTCTATTTTAAGCCATACAAATATTTCATTAGTTTTCAAACAACCTTACTTTTACCTTTCACCATGTAGTGCTTTGGTTGTTTCATATAAATATCCTCCTCCAAATCACCATGAAGGAAAATAGTTTTCACATCCTTTTTCTCAACCTCTAAATCATAAGTAGTAGCAATAGAAAGATAAAATCTAATGGATGTCATTTTTTCAATAGGAGAAAATATCTCACCATAATCAACACCCTCAACTTGAGAGTAACCCTTCACAACCAACCTTGCTTTGTACTTCTCAATACCTTCATCTAAACCAATATTTTTCTTGAAAACCCATTTACAACCAGCAGGTTTTCGTCCTTCAAGCAATGGTACAAGATCCCATGTATCATTCTTTTTCAAAGATGTTATTTTTTCATCCATATAAATCTTCTAGGATTTTGCATCATTCATACCTCTTACATCTTATACAAATTTGGGTTCATCCATGTTATTATTCAAAGAAAAAATACATCTCCAATCATCAAGTGAATACCTTTCAGGTCATTTTCTATGCTTTATAGACCTATGAATAAGCTGAGTTGGAGGTTCTTCATCCTCTTCTGAAAATCTAGAGCTAGATGAGCTCTCCTCAACTTCTTGTCTATCCTTGGGCCTCAATTCAACTTTCTTAGGTGTAGAAGGAAATTGAATCACATATTCCTATTTACTTAGTTCTAGCTACAATGTAAAAGAAGAAGGCTTATTTTCTCTAAAATAACACTTCTATAATGTATTACCTTTTGTGCAATAGGATCCCAAAGCTTGTATCCTTTCACACCACAACTAAATCTAATGAAGATACATTTCACAGCCTTGTTTTCCAACTTTGTTCGATTCTCCTTTGGTACATGTGCATATTCATTGCAACCATAAACCATAAGATTTCTTAATGAAGGCTTGTGACTCAACCATTCCTCTATAGGTGTCTTATCAACAAGAGCTAATGTAGGAGATATGTTAATTAGGTAGCAGGTAGTGGCAACAATTTCAGCCCAAAACCTTTGTTTTAGGTTAGCACCACTCATACTCTTAGCCTTCTTCATCAGTATCTTATTTATTCTTTCTACAACTCCATTCGGTTGTAGAGAATATGGAGTTGTCTTATGTCTATGAATACCACAATCTTTATAGAATCTATCAAAATCGTTAGAGAAAAATCCACTGCCATTATCAGTCCTAAAACATTTTTTTTCTTTCCAGTCTGCAACTCAACCATTTCTTTAAATTCTTTAAATAAACTAAAAAATTTATAATTATTGTCTAAAAAATATACCCATGTCCTTCTACTATAATAATCAATAAATTAAACATAATATGTGGATTTACCAATTGAAGGAAAATCTACAAGACCAAATACATCAGAATGAATAAGATCCAACACACCACAAAATTAATGAGAACTTGAGTACAACTAAATGTGGTTTTTTTCTCCATAAATGAAATGCTCATAGAAATAAAATTCAAGATTACAATTAGACAAACCATCAACAAGGTTTTTATTTTTCAAGTTCCTTAGACCCTTTTCTCCAATGTGGCTAGGTCGTTGGTGCCATAAAAAAGTCTTCTCTACAAGTAATGCTATCTCAGAAGAAAGAGCACCCTTGGTTACCAAAAAGCCATGACCATCTCTTAAAGGTGAAACACTCACTTATTCTACAAACTTTCTTTTCATAGAAGTACTATTGCACTCAATAGTGCATGCATCAAGCATATACAATGTCCCATATCTGACACCTCTAGCAATCACCATAGCACCTCTAACCATCTTGTATCCTGCATTAGAAATACTACCTGTGCACCCGCATCTATTAGTTTTATCATAGATAACAAATTTTGTGCTAATCTAGGGATATGTAACACACCATTAATATTTTTTATTCTACCATCAGGAAACATGATTTTAACTTTACCATGGTGGTGCAGGAGCACCTTGACCATATTGGTAAAATGTGATCTCTTGAAGGTTGATAGGAAGTGTCAAGGGGTGGTGTAGGGTGTTTTTAGTTTATCTATGTTAAATAAGGTCTTTGGAGACCATCTTTTATGTAATAAGTTGATGTTTGTGTCTTAGGAGTCAAGTTGTTAAAAATTGCACAAAAATGCAAATATTGTCAAGTGCAAAACAAAAGTTGTTAAAATGTTGTTCTAGGAATGTGAAGGGACAAAAGCATTTGAAAAATAGTTAGAAACATTGGGAAGTTGAAATGTAATGTCCCCTTTTTAGTGAAAGCACCTAATCCTTAATCTTGCATTCAAAGTGTTTCTCAAGGAGACATTAGAAACATTAGAGATTGATAAATTTAAGTAATAACATCCAACAAGATCAAAGATGATATAAATATTTGATTCTTATCAAAGGATTATCCGTTTCCTTCACTATGGGTGATTCTCCTATAATATATTTCATAAGTACATTAGGGTAGATATTAAATATCTATCAAGATCCCAAGGTTGGTATTCTATCATTCCATTTATCATTGTAGTGAATGAATAAAATCATTATTACTTATAAGATTCAATAATTGCTGCAAGTATTATTATTGGATAACCGTAAACAAAATATTATATATATAAATAATTTGTATATGTTCTCCCTCCAGGAGGTATTTATTATTCTCAATCTATATATATATGTGTGTGTGAGAGAGTATATAGTTATCAATTACCAACATATATTTATCATCATATAAATTATATATACCGTAAATATATTATATTCAACATATTTATATTTATCCTAGATATATGTATTAAACATATATCTCAAATACTAACCTTTACTAACTTCTTAATCCATTCATTGATTATCATTTATCAGTCATATTATATTTAATATATATATATATACATTTATCATATTAAATATATATGTTAATTACCAACTGTTATTAAGTCCTTAATTTATCTAACAAACCCTAGCCATTGATTTCAGAATGTATTTATTTACTTTATTATTAAGCATTCATTCAATCTTATTTAATTTCTGACTACTTACCTTATTTATTATTTAAACTCATGAAACATTTACTTAGTTGCTGCTGTTTGTCTGCAGGTATTCCTCTCCTTTATCAGCCACGATAATATCCTTAGTATATTTATCTTCTTGCTATCCTCCTCCCTTCCAGCCAGCCACGATGCTATGGATATAAATAATCAAAGATCTTTGGTAAAGAAATGTGAAGTGTCTTTGGAAAGATTCGTTGGGTTTAGAAGATATTCCAAATGTTTCTTTTATGCCTCGATATTCCCTTTTTTTTTTGTTTCAAACTCATTTCCATTTTAAATAGCATTGTGAAGGGTGACGTGGCTTCCCATAAGTCATACCCCTTCTATCTTGGATGATTTTAGTCATGTACTAACTGCTGCTGTAAATGATTCGCAGCTTTCCAGAGATGTCTTTTTAAATGCCGACGGGCCTTCTATGGCCTTTCGTGGGCTAAGAAATATTAATATATTTTTTACATAATATACTACTATTTAAATTTATATTAATATCACAATAAAATTTGTATGTCATAATTTATATTATATAATATCATCATTAATATTATATTTGTTTATATTGTTATATTTGATTATTATAATCATAATATTATTTCATGATAATTATAATTATAATATTATTTTTTTGATAACTAATATTAAATGGTTAATATATTTTAATATGTATTTTATTTATTTACTTTCTATTTGATACATTATTTGATATTTGTAATGTCACAATTTTGGGGACATGACAATCCGCCCTACCCAAGATTGCTTGTCCTCAAGCAATCTCAAACTTGAATTACAACTAAACTACTAAAAGTCTTTTTATCATTTGTTAAGCACAAGCGGTTATGAACACACATGGTGTAGCTATGTTGAAAACATGCAAAGGCTATATGCAAGTCATACACGTAGACACTCATGCCAAAAATGCATCAATCACATCAGACATAGAGAAGATATTTAAGACATGTACCAATCAATGACATACAATATGTACACATATAATCCCTCATGTTGGATACATACCATACATGGAGCAAATTATCATACATGAAATAGTCACAAGGTATGCACCTGAGACATTGTAAATCACAATCACAATAGTAATGAAGCTAATAACATACGAAGTATAAGAAAACATTGAAAGACACATAAGTCTATTCAAGGTATTAAGAAGGCACTCATGTATGAAGAATCTTGATAAATACGAATTAATCACATATAAAGCTTTCATGAAATAATCATGCTGAAGGCACATCAAATATATAGCAAACACTTAATCACTCGTAGGATATGATACATACACTTAAGAAATATAAGTAAGGTACATTAATATACTCAAGGTATGCAAAAACACTTGAAGAAGTATACATGTTCAATCAAAAGTATACACTCAAGAAATAGAACATCCATAACATAAATATACACATGCAGTCAACATGCTAAAGCACATTAGGCACAAAGCAAGCATGTAAGACATGAGGCACACTCATGAAATATGAATCATACATTTGAATACACATAAGCAGTAAAGCATGAAGTATAGGCATGGAGCATACACCAACATGGTACATAGACTCGAATACATAAGGCATGAAGTATTCATGGAGTGTACTATTGAATATATAAAGCATGAGGTATGCTTGTCAATTTGCAAGTACGCATGAGAATGGAGTAGACATGTTGAAAACACACCAATCATGAAAGGCACTTCAGGAAGTTATCCACAAAGCAGTCATGTTGAATATATTAGTCATAAACGCATACAAGATACAAGCATAGAGCAACATGAATACATGTATAGAACATAATCACAGATTACACATGAAGCATACAAATACACGAAATACACTTATAAATACATGGAATAAGTCACTTAGTGTGAGACAAATATACATAGAAGCAACAAGCAACAAATCACACACAAGGCATATTAAATCATGTAATTATACGTAGAGCGCATAAATTTAGTCAAGTAATGCGTAAATGCTTATAAGGTAGGAAGCAATATAGATACACTCTAACAGCAAGCATACATAGAGGAATCATACACATGGAGCATAACGCATGTAATGATCATACATAGAGAACATAGACATGAGAATGCTTGTAGATACACTCAAAAAAATACAAACATATACATACAAGGCATGAGTTACGCCAATGAAAAGTATGCAAAATGGAAGTCATGTATTAGAGTACATCAGTAAGTAAGCTACTAAGCATGTCCAAAACACCATAAGACAGGTAAAACATGGAGTACATGAAGTCACAAAGCATACATATGAATGCATGTAAGTCATAGAGCATACACTTGAATACAAGTCACAACAAATACAACGCCATAGAGTATACACTCAAATACAAATTCAATCATTAGTCATAAAGTATACACTCAATTAAAAACAACCAGCAAGTATATACTTAAATACAACCACAAGTACAATTAATTATAAATATCCCTGAATGAAGTATGCTGTCAGACAATCGAGAAGGTTGATTCGGTGTATCCCATACTACACCGTGGACCCATCCTCCTTCCCAAGGTCATCGAGTATACACATAAACATGAAGCAAACACATGAATACACGCAATGCACAAACATCCACATGAACATATGTTACGAAGTATTCAATTTGTAAATTTTTGAGCAAACTAAATAGATATCAAAACACCCCAAGTTATCATCCCTTGTTCATCAACATCAAAGGTGAGGCAAGAGAGGTCACACACAAGGATGCCCTTAGTGATTCCCTTCTTAGCCCGAGAGCGGCCAACCAACACCCGTGGAAATGACCCCCTCGGCCCTCAATGGCAGACCGCAGTCATCCAAGGAAGGTGGCCTACCTCAAAGGGACCCTAGTCTCTGCTCTCCTTCATGTGCTTACAACTCCCCTCCCTAATGATTTGATTGAAAAAGAATGATAATTTGGTAATGGGCAGGCACGCAGTCCATACAATAGTTCAGAGGAAGGATTCCCATAGGAGGCCCCTTAGAACACTCAAATATAGAGTATACACTCAAGCACAAATACAATTATATAAGACCAACCGCATCATGTACATATAAAACATATAAGAATTATTATTTACCATACAACACATTAAAATGAAAATCCAATTTGTCCATTGCACAAATAAGTCAAATTACAAAATTTAGGACTCTATCATAGTAAGGGATTGGATGAGAAGGATAAGTCCGCCCGAAGCAATCTTGCCTAAGCCCAGAAGCGGATATACCATCCCTCCTGGCCCCTGATGGCATGATACTCAGTCATCCTATCCGAGGGGTGGTGTACTTAGGGGATATGCTTGTATCTGCTTTCCTTATCCATCCTCATCATCTCCCAGCTATGTTGGAGAATCCCTCAATTTAAACATGTGATAGTTTAGAGGAGATGAATCCATAGGAGGCCCGTAGATACTCTCTCTAAGCCCAAGAGCGGATATCACCCCCTTGGCTCCCGATGGCATGACTCTTGGTCATCCGATCCAGGGAGTGGCATACCTAGAGGAGAACTAGTATTTGCTCAACCTAAAGATTCCCTTCCCTTCACTTTCTACATGATTGTTTGATCACACAAAACTTCGGTGAGAATATAAAATACACTTCGTGTTAGAGAAATTATGATAGAATATATCACAATAATATAGTTAGGTATCCAATTCAAAATAAACATATCAGTAATTCTATAAGATACTAAGAATAAATAGTAGCACGTATAGAAAATGAGCAACATCAACTAGAATAAATATCATTGTATATAAATTCTTATTCTACCCCATTATCATTCATGATATATTTACTAAAAATTAATATCTAAATTCATGATGTATTTTCTTTTATACTTACCTACAAATTCCTCTTGCCTTCCATGGTTGTTTCATGGGGTTACCACACACAATTCTTATGATGGAATAGATCATCCTAATCTCATTAGTTGTCCAATTCAAAATAACATATCTATTCATACATATATATATCTTGATACTTATTTTACACTTACATATGGTAGCTATGATAAAAATAACGAATATCAACAAGTGATTACATTTAGCGGTTATCGGTCATACCTGATTTGCATAAATTGGGATGTGTTTCTATATGTTTATAGAGTATACCTTTACCTTTGGTAAGTCTACAAACTCTATTTTCACACGGTGGCAGGAAAGTTGCTCTGATACCACTTGTAATGTCCCCTTTTTAGTGAAAGCACCTAATCCTTAATCTTGCATTCAAAGTGTTTCTCAAGGAGACATTAGAAACATTAGAGATTGATAAATTTAAGTAATAACATCCAACAAGATCAAAGATGATATAAATATTTGATTCTTATCAAAGGATTATCCGTTTCCTTCACTATGGGTGATTCTCCTATAATATATTTCATAAGTACATTAGGGTAGATATTAAATATCTATCAAGATCCCAAGGTTGGTATTCTATCATTCCATTTATCATTGTAGTGAATGAATAAAATCATTATTACTTATAAGATTCAATAATTGCTGCAAGTATTATTATTGGATAACCGTAAACAAAATATTATATATATAAATAATTTGTATATGTTCTCCCTCCAGGAGGTATTTATTATTCTCAATCTATATATATATGTGTGTGTGAGAGAGTATATAGTTATCAATTACCAACATATATTTATCATCATATAAATTATATATACCGTAAATATATTATATTCAACATATTTATATTTATCCTAGATATATGTATTAAACATATATCTCAAATACTAACCTTTACTAACTTCTTAATCCATTCATTGATTATCATTTATCAGTCATATTATATTATATATATATATATATATACATTTATCATATATATATTAAATATATATGTTAATTACCAACTGTTATTAAGTCCTTAATTTATCTAACAAACCCTAGCCATTGATTTCAGAATGTATTTATTTACTTTATTATTAAGCATTCATTCAATCTTATTTAATTTCTAACTACTTACCTTATTTATTATTTAAACTCATGAAACATTTACTTAGTTGCTGCTGTTTGTCTGCAGGTATTCCTCTCCTTTATCAGCCACGATAATATCCTTAGTATATTTATCTTCTTGCTATCCTCCTCCCTTCCAGCCAGCCACGATGCTATGGATATAAATAATCAAAGATCTTTGGTAAAGAAATGTGAAGTGTCTTTGGAAAGATTCGTTGGGTTTAGAAGATATTCCAAATGTTTCTTTTATGCCTCGATATTCCTTTTTTTTTTTGTTTCAAACTCATTTCCATTTTAAATAGCATTGTGAAGGGTGACGTGGCTTCCCATAAGTCATACCCCTTCTATCTTGGATGATTTTAGTCATGTACTAACTGCTGCTGTAAATGATTCGCAGCTTTCCAGAGATGTCTTTTTAAATGCCGACGGGCCTTCTATGGCCTTTCGTGGGCTAAGAAATATTAATATATTTTTTACATAATATACTACTATTTAAATTTATATTAATATCACAATAAAATTTGTATGTCATAATTTATATTATATAATATCATCATTAATATTATATTTGTTTATATTGTTATATTTGATTATTATAATCATAATATTATTTCATGATAATTATAATTATAATATTATTTTTTTGATAACTAATATTAAATGGTTAATATATTTTAATATGTATTTTATTTATTTACTTTCTATTTGATACATTATTTGATATTTGTAATGTCACAATTTTGGGGACATGACATGAAACTTGTTTTGAAAATGTATTTAAAGGCCTCAAAAGGCTTGAACAAGGTGGTTGTTTAAGATATTGAAGCATTCAAATCAATATACAATGTTTCTTTTGCACATTTCTTTGGTTTTTTGCACTTTTCTGCATTTGTATAGACCCTTACAGGTTTTGAAAGGTCTGAATTTCATTATGCTAGATAGAGTCATGATATAGCTTCCAATTGGTTCCATTTTGAGAATCTATATTCAAATTTAGTCAGAGAACTTTGCATCATTTTGAACCTGTTTGTTATAGGCCAGTGAAGGCTTTGTTTGAGAATTTAATAATGTAATCTACAATTCCATCTATTGTTCCAATCTATGTCTCAATGGAGTGGCACAATAAATGATAGGGTAGGTGTTTATATTTCTTATACTGTAAGAGAAGAGAGTTGTGTGTTCTTTGATGTTGATCTAGGGTTAAAATTAAGTGTTTTTCATGGTGAAATGAAGGAACCAAAGTAGGGTTGTGACAAAATATTGATGGGGTTGGTCTTGTGATGGATTCCTAAGTTTTTATAGGGTATTTCAAAGGTTTTGGATGGATTTATTTGGTATGAGATGCCCGGGTTATATGATTTTCAATAAACCCTAGAGTCTTTGTGTGTAAATGGAGGGTTTGGTGGATCACTGGTCTAGAGGTTAGGTGTCTGAGAAGTGATTGATGAATTTGTGGTTTTTCATCACAATTTAACTCTGTCAAGTGAGTTTTGATAAAAATAAGTAGTTTAAGAAGAGGTTCCTATGTAATTTAGGGATAATTTAATAGCCTTCAAAACAGGGCAGACTATTGAATCTTAATGTTGGGACAAAGAAACCTTGTGAGATATTTTGGGATTTTGTTTTGGGGTCTGTGGTGAACCTTGATTGGTGTTGGTTTGGCCTTTGTATGGACTTCTCCAAAAGATGAGTCCATTTTTTGTGTTTTGAGGGCTAGAAGCCTCTTGGGTTTATTTTGGGAAAGTTGGAATTTTTTGTGACCAAAGGTAGTTTTCCTTGATTGACTTGGAACAATTCGAGTTTGATTGTGAGTTTCAACAACCTTGATTGCATTAGGTGGTATCAGAGCTTAGGGACAAGGTCTTTTATTGGTGATTTGTTTAATTTTTTGTAGGCTTGAAGAAATTTTATTGGTGAAGATGCCTCTGAAGGGTGTTGATGTTGCTAGAGAGTTGCAAGATTTGAAAGAGAAGCATGCTAAGCTTCTAGAATCACACAATGTTATGTTGGAAAGGATTTTTTCCTTGGAGACAAAGAAAAGGAGAGATGAGAATGAAGATAGTGAAATAGAGGAAGATGATGAAGAATATGAAGATGTTGATGAGGAACTAGACCCTGTAGATTAGAGGATGGTAAAGAAGCTCAAAGTAGTAAAAGGTGATTCTCATAAGGTAAAAGTTGATCTTCCTTTGTATGGTGGTAATCTGAATGAAGAGGAATTGCTTGATTGGATTGTTGCTATGGATAATTACTTTGAAAGTGAAGAAATTTCAAATGAGCAGATGGTGAAGGTGGAAAAAAAAAAACTCAAAAGATACATGTTCTCTTGTCTGGTGGGACTATGAATAATCAAAGAGGAGAAAACAAAAATAATCAAGAATTACTTCATGGGACAAGATGGTGCAAAAAATGAAAGGTAAATTTCTTCCAAAGAGTTATGATGTTCAATTGTATAAGAAGTTGCAAGGATTGAAACAAAAATATCTAGATCTCAAGTCTTACACTGATGAATTCTACAAACTAAGCATAAGTTCAAGAAGGAATGAAGATGAGGCTGAAAAGGTGGCTAGATATCTAGGTGGTCTCATATTTAGTATTCAAGATGAACTTGTTGCTAACTCAAAGTCTATGGAAGAATGTTTCCAATTATAAATCGACGTGGAGGAAAATATTAAGACAAGGCAAGAGAAATCAATGAAAGGAAAAGGAACTAGCACAAGAGGGAGAGGAACAATCCCTACACCAAAGCAACCATTGGAAGAACAAGGAGTAAATAGAGGTAAGGCGTAAGGTTTTGATACTAGAGGAGGTTTTATAGGTAGAAGAAGGCTTGGTGGTGGTAGAAACACTAATGATTTTGCAAGGAGGTGTTATACATGCAATGAATATGGTCATCCATCTTGGAAATCTCTTGAAAGGGTTGGTAGTTCATCAAGTGGTGAAAAAAGGATTGATAAGAGAGCACAATTGGTTGAAGAGGAGAAGTGTGAAAGCAATCATTCTACAAATTTGAGAGTTGCTCCTGAAACAGGGGAAATGCTAATGATAAGAAGGATAGTGTTGAAGGTAGCCAAGGAGGTGGAACCTTTGCAAAGAAAGAGCCTCTTCAAGACTACTTGTAAGTGAAAAATTAAGGTATGCAAGATTGTAATTGATTCTGGTTCAACAAAGAATATGGTGTCTAGTGAGATGGTGAGTAAGTTGAATTTGCAAAAAGTACCTCATGAATTGCTGTACAAAGTATCATGGTTGAGTGATGGACAATCTTTGTTGGTTAATGAAAAGGCAGTTGTTGATTTCTAGATTGGGGGTTATAAAGATAGTGTAGTTTGTGATATTCTTCCTATGTATTGTTGTCACCTACTCCTAGGTAGACCTTGGCAATATGATAGGCGATCCTTGTATGATGGAAGGGAAAAACACATGTACTATAGTGAATGATTTATTGCAATCTTTTAATCTACCTGTGGAGGACGGGCGAGCCGAAAGCAATTTATGTGTGGAAGAAAGAGCTGTAGCTGCGGAAAGAAGATACAAAGCCGGGGCTGCCGACAAGATAACGTCAAAATTACCCTGACAGCATATCAGCTGCAATGCAGGGTTGCAAGATGGATTGACAATGAATTTGAAATGAAAGTGTTTTGGTGGGGACCATTGTGTCCTATATGTGAGAATATTTTTTAAAAAAATTAACAAGATTCATAGGTATAGTGGTCAATAAGTCTAATGGTATAGTGAGAGTACTGAATATGGACAAGAATATATACTTCATGTTGAGAGGGACAACTTTTGAAGAAAAGTAATGAAAAATATATAGGAGTTCACAAAAAAAATTGGCTAAGAGCAGATATACAGGAGATGAGACAAGGGTAAGGGAAAACGGTGGGAATACTAACTTTAATTTGTTTGCATAAAAGTGCTGGACAAAGAATGCATGGTTTTGATCAAAGAATAGGGAGAAGACCATATCCGTGCCTAAATGCAATGATGAAGATAAATTCAACTGTGAAACAAATGTCACACAAGAGTGTAGGTTCATTGCATGAACTCAAGCGAAATGCGTTTGCAGGTCATAGCGTATGAAAGTGATACATGAACAAACCCCAACTCTTGTTTCAAGAGTTTTTCCAGGGGTGTATGGAACAAGAGCACCTTGACCATATTGGTAAAATGTGATCTCTTGAAGGTTGATAGGAAGTGTCAAGGGGTGGTGTAGGGTGTTTTTAGTTTATCTATGTTAAATAAATTCTTTAGAGACCATCTTTTATGTAATAAGTTGATTTTTATGCCTTAGGAGTCAAGTTGTTAAAAATTGCACAAAAATACAAATATTGTCAAGTGCAAAACAAAAGTTGTTAAAATGTTGTTTTAGGGAATGTGAAGGGACAAAAGCATTTGAAAAGTAGTTAGAAACATTGGGCAGTTCAAACTTGTTTTGAAAATGTATTTAAAGGCCTCAAAAGGCTTGAACAAGGTGGTTGTTTAAGATATTGAAGCATTCAAATCAATATACAATGTTTCTTTTGCACATTTCTTTGGTTTTTTGCACTTTTCTGCATTTGTATAGACCCTTACAGGTTTTGAAAGGTCTGAATTTCATTATGCTAGATAGAGTCATGATATAGCTTCCAATTGGTTCCATTTTGAGAATCTATATTCAAATTTAGTCAGAGAACTTTGCATCATTTTGAACCTGTTTGTTATAGGCCAGTGAAGGCTTTGTTTGAGAATTTAATAATGTAATCTACAATTCCATCTATTGTTCCAATCTATGTCTCAATGGAGTGGCACAATAAATGATAGGGTAGGTGTTTATATTTCTTATACTGTAAGAGAAGAGAGTTGTGTGTTCTTTGATGTTGATCTAGGGTTAAAATTAAGTGTTTTTCATGGTGAAATGAAGGAACCAAAGTAGGGTTGTGACAAAATATTGATGGGGTTGGTCTTGTGATGGGGTCTCGCAAGTTTGTGCAAGGTATTTGCTTCGTTGATGTAATTTCTGATTTTGGTCCGGCAGCAAGCCTGGGTTATATGATTTTCAATAAACCTCAGATTCGTGCAAATGGAGGGTTTGGTGGATCGCCGCACCAAAAATCTGATTAATATTTTAATTTTACAAATCAAAATACTGATTTTTTTTCGCTTCAAAACATTATATTTTAATTTTTTAAAGTAAAATTTTGGTGATGAGTATCAGAAGTGAGCATAATATTTTTGTTTTCCAATTTTATTGACTTTTCTTGGGGCAATTTATCTGCCACTTCTCAAAAGTACAATGATGATTGAAAAATTAAAGTAAAATTCTTTTTTAAAACTTTTAAAAAAATTTAAAGATCTATAATAAATAAAAGATAAAGAAATAATAATAAATATAAAATATAACTACTTTTCAAATTAATAATACTATATATATCATATCAAAGTAAAGGGGTTGAGCACTAGACTAGATGTGCTCCGTCAAATCTGGAAACGTATTTAATTAAGGAGGATAAATAAAAAATAGTGTGCTTATGAATGGATCGATTAGATGAAGAGTATGAAAGCCGAAGCAAATAGTAAGCATGCACATAAATTGATTGGAAAAATGCAAACCGGGTTTAAAACAGATTTGGTAGAAGAACAAATAAATTTTGTTATGATTTGTTCATAATATTGTAATCTAGGAGTTTACATGAAATATATGGTACCATTTTGATTACTGACAAATTTTAATATGAGGCACTATCCCAATCACACCTGCATTGTATGTGTCATATCTCTTCAATAATTTCTTGGTATTTTTTTTTGGTTGAAGCCAATCATTTTTTATGTTGGTTATAAACAACACTTTGTTATTGAAGGTTCATCTAAAGAGGAAATTTTTTATTGGAATTATTTTTTGACAGGTTTTTGAGAAGCTTCAACCAAGTTTAAATGATTGTCTCAGGAAACATAATTATGCTCCATTTCCCATTGATGTTGTTAGGGAGCTTAGAAGACAACTTTTGGAGTATGTGGCATGTGCATAGACAAAACTCTTAACTTCCCTTTTAATTGAGCGATGCCAGCTTTAGAATTTGATGTGTAGAGCATCAGTAAAGTCAAACTATTTGCAAGTATTTTCCTATTAATGAATGCCTCTTTATCAATCAATCTTCCCGCCCAAGCAAGTAATTTAAAGTTTTGGCTCTTAAGGATGATGTTTACAATTGAACTATTGTGCCTCTTGCTAATTCCTGGTTTTTGACTCCCTCACAGATATGCATAGGTTGAATCTCATTCACACTGATTTAAAGCCAGAAAATATACTATTTGTTTCTTTCAAGTACAAAAATTTTCCAAACTATAAGGTAGGTGTTCATGGATTTATTTGGGATTTTATGAGCACTCTTAGCTCTACACTTTACTATATTTTTACATCATTTTTGTAACCGAGAATTTTTTTGATTGAAATTATTTTGATCAGAATGGTTCAAAAAGGTCATTTAATTCTCTAGATGGAACAAGTTACATGGAGTTACGGCCAAAGAAAACTGCCATTAAAATTATTGATTTTGGAAATGCCACATTTGAAGACCAGGATCATAGCTCTATAATATCTACAAGGCATTATAGGGCACCTGAAGTCATTTTAGGTAAACTGGGAGCTAAGTATGGTGGTTGCTTGGTACTCATCTGAGTTCTTTTGTTATAAAATTTGCATCTTTATATCAATTTTGGGTCTTTCTATTGCAGGTCTTTGGTGGAGGTACCCTACAGATATTTGTAGTGTTGGTTGCATACTTGTAGAGCTATGCTCAATAAGATACCTCATTAAATAGTGGAATGTATTGGAGTACTAGAGAAGATGGTTTAACTCTTAGCTGATATGGGAACCTGTAATTAATAAAAGGGTATATGGGTAAATTATTGAATATCAGAATCTTAATAATGACAAAAGAAGGTGACGATGTTGTTTAGTCAAATTTTGAATCGTATTTTATAGTAGTAGCGAAGGTGGATTCATTGTTGGAAAAAGCTTGGATTATGTTTCCAAAAATGGCAAGGATGGTTAAATCTTGGTCAATGTTGGATGTTATTGGCCATAGTAGTGGACCTGTTGCTAACAAGTGTCTGAGGATGTGTTAATTCCTTGGCCAAAGATGTGAATCTGATGCCAACAAGAGCAAGGATAGATTCTTTCTTGGTCAAAATTGGGAACTTTTCCTCAATAATTCATTCTCTATTAAAATTATAGGGACCTGTTTGACATGGATGAGGATCAGAAAGTGCTTATTCTTGGTCATTTGATTTATTTTGATGTAGCACTTGTTCATTTATCTAATGTTACGAGAGTTGCATATTGGAAAAAACTATTCTTTTAGTGAGAGTAGGAACTAACAAATATTGCTTATTTGATTTCAACCTGATTTTGTAGGGAGAAACTCT